>CALNHX010000036.1:457500-687955 GCA_940337035.1 Agriotes lineatus
GCAGAATTTGAATTTACCACCAAAAACTTGATCATAATTTAAATTTACCGCCAAACCTGCGCAGAATTTGAATTTCCCGCTAAAAACCTGCGCATAATTTGAATTTACCACCAAACCTACGCAGAATTTGAATTTTCTTAGTATAATTATATATATTGTTGCCCCCAATCTTGTATCGCGAAAATGTTTCTATTAATCAGGTATCCGGGACAATTGATAAAGTCGATAATGGACTTATATATCTTAATTCGAGTTCATCCATATGAGACAGTCAATCCCCCATCACCGTACAATTTCTCAACCTCTTTCTGTCTACCTGCATGTCTGTCTGCCTGCCTGTCTACCTGCCTGCCTGCCCGTCTACCTGTCTAACTGTCTACCTGTCTAGCTGTCTACCTGTCTAGCTGTCTACCTGTCTAGCTGTCTACCTGTCTAGCTGTCTACCTGTCTAGCTGTCTACCTGTCTATCTGTCTACCTGTCTAGCTGTCTACCTGTCTGTCTGTCTGTCTGTCTGTCTGTCTGTCTGTCTGTCAGCAGTGCTTTCAAACCTATATTAAAAACAAATAATTTTTCTTTAGGAACTTGCTTATTGCTAAAGTGAGGGAATGCTGTCCTTCTGTACATAAATCCAACCAAAATAAATAACTATAGTCCAATTTCTAAACTTTGTGTATTTATAAGAGAAACACTTAATATTTACATTCGGTACTTACAAACAGTGTCTGTAAATTTTCAGTCAATTTTAAGCAAATTTCTTAACCATACATTTATTAGCAACCTTTCACATTCCCAGATTTACCACCAAAACCTACGCAGAATTTGAATTTACCGCCAAACCTGCGCAGAATTTGAATTTCCCGCCAAAACCCCTGAACAGAATTTAAATTTCCCGCCAAAAATTATGTGTAGAATTTGAATTTACCGCCAAACCCTCGCGCAGACCCCCGCGCAGACCCTCGCGCTGACCTGTGCAGATACTCCAGACAACCTGTTCATTTTCAGCAACCTTGCACATTCCCAGACGATGACTCACATCCACAGGTCTTGACACGTATTTCTATAGTCTGCAAATTTTGCTCCTCCTTCTAATTTTAGCTTTATTTACACAATTTCAAATGTGATTCTTTAGTTACAAAATGCTTTTAAAGAAGTTTGAGATTCTCTCTTATACATACATCTGATTTTTAACCAATCTAGATAAGTTCAAAATGAACTGTACCTTACCATTGAGTATAGAATCCTTATTAATTGGAGTATTTTTTACTAATATATTGCAGTGATCTAATAGCTTTTACTTGGCCTTATTTTATTTAATTCTTATTCTCTGAGTTTTATTTTAAAATTTTGATATCTTACCTTTTTGCGCACAGTCTTTAGCATTGTGTGCTAACACAAGAACAAAGAAGGTGTTTGTTTTTGCGATATGCGGAAGTTGCTGAATCGGATAAACTGAAAAATGCTGACGATTATTTTATCGCTCCTTCTGCTGTTTGAGACTCCGCTTCCTACCATTTTTTTAGTGCTGGAATGTGTATAAGATTGGCTAAAACTACATCAAACTTTTTAATCTGGAAGAGTATTTTTTACTAATATATATATTGCTGTTCGATATTTGACAAGACGCGGTTTGGCAAGTTTTCTGTCTGTCTGTCAGCAGTGCTTTCGAGCCTATCGAATCTAAAATTTGGGGCTTACGTAAAAGAACACAATATTAAATGGTACTATTGCTAATATCCAAAATTTTTAACTCCGAACTGTAACCTGTAAATCTCTACGAGAAATACTCTCAATGTCTCTAAGACCCCAACACTTTTGTATTATGTTAAATACTGTCTACCGCTTAAACAGTCCTCCAGTGGGATCGAACACATTACCTATCTACTAAAAGATGCTTCCAATCGGCCTATTTGAGTTTCAAAAAGTTAAATATCCAGACATACATCTCGTTAAACGCGTAATAAAACAAAAACCTAACAAGGTATTTAAAATGGTTTGGATTTTCATATTGCGTCTTTTAGCTGGAAATAATTCGATATATATACTATTAGACCACAATTAATTCGGTTTATTTTCTGCAACCTTGCACACTTCTCAAACAGGTAGTTGAAACAGGGTAGTCGAATAGCAGCCCAACCCCTCTTTCTTACCTATATTATGGTGGTGGTCAGCAAAAATTCCCCCAGACAACAATGGCTTCATTGTCCAATTATCGTGCAGATTTCTCAAACAATGGCTTTCATTGTTCAATTTTTAACAGCTTTGCACATTTTAATCTCCAGACAACAATGGCTTTATTGTCCAATTTCGTGCTGATTTTAAAACAATGGATGTCATTGTTCTATTTACCAGCTTTGCACATTTTAATCTCCAGACAACAATACCTTCATTGTCCAATTTCGTGCTGATTTTAAAACAATGGATGCCATTGTTCTACTGATAACATCCTGCAAGAATAGACATGTCTGTCAGACGATGAGTCACATCCGGTCGAGCCTGAGAAAATTTTGATAAGCGTAACAATAGCTTCATTGTTCTATTTACTGATAACAACATCCTGCAAGAATGGACATGTATGCATTGTCAGACGATGAGTCACATCCGCTTGGGCCTGCATAAGCGTAGAAATCTTGTAAAAATTTCAAAATTTGACATTTAGCCCAAAAATTCCCGGAAGTGGCACGTGACCTAGGTAAGGCCAATGACCCCGCCCCCGCCCGTGACCTTGGCCTAGGCTAGACCCGTGACCTTGCCCGTGACCGTTCGGGTGACATGCGAAGTGGTCCAGAACCCGTGTAGGTACACTACTAGCACCGTACTAGCGTCACATCTCCATTTCGTTAAACATTTTTAATGTTAAATTTGAATGTAATATCTAATTCAACAGCTTTATCTAATTGCAAATTAATATTAAAGTGTACAAGATGCTGAAAAGGTTCAAAACTGTAATACGTATTATTTATTAACGATCTGCTATGCAGCAGAACTTCGCAATATCGTTGCGCGTGGTGTATAATAAATAATAATAATAAATATCTGAACAATTTAAACACTTTTTAATTATTTCTATCCCTTGTAAATTTTTCAGATTTTAAAAATGTTATGCCAGACTTGAAAAATAGCAAAATTCGTTTTCAATTCTTTAACGAAGATTGATAAGTTGCTGCTTAAAAATATAGATAGATGTTTATTAAATATTTATTATTATACAGTTTGTTTACTTGGAAAACTTTGCTAAAATACAACCATTAAAATAGTAATACCTATTCTAATATTCACAAGCAACGGCACTGGAGAAACCCTCATTTAAAAAGCCGAAAAATAGCAAAAATATACATAGTAACAAAAAACCGTGTACTTTGAGATGTCTGTAACTGTACTTTGCAAGTTAAAATAGCCTAACGTGCTTACAAATTGTATTCTTAATTAGTTAAATTGTGATAATTAAACACCTCCATTAATAATATTGAGAACGCAATTATCAGACCACTTATCCAACAAATAAAGATCCAATGTAAGTGCCCCAGATTTAGTACAATGTCAATATCTTCACTTGTCACAAAGTCATTTGACTTGTTTGCAATTGACAGAATTTTATCTGGTAGTCCACTTTCTATTATTCTTCTATTTAGTTTTTTCAATGTACTTATGAAGTAGTGTCCCCTGTTCATACCAATGACGGCCTCCATTTTCAGTATATATTTAGCATCGATTATATTGACTATTCAATTCACCTGTCATCTGTCAAAAAGTGACCGATGAAAATCCAGAATTCTGACGTTTCTTGACCAATCAAAAAAATATCAGTGGATATATCTTCCTAGAAGGTATTCAAGTGACTATTTTATAACAAATGCGATTTTTATTAGAAAAAGTCAATATTAGTGTTCTGTTACTATAGAAATTGCGTAGCTTGTTGATAGATTTACTGAAAACTAATTTGAAAAAGTAGTTTGGTTCATTAAATAGTCCTTCGAATACCATTCTTAGTCAAAGTTAAGTAGATTATTTTTGCGGTGGTATCACTACTCATGTCCATTGCGCTTGGGATTAGGACTCGTGCTAGCGCACTCGTCCTAATCGTACCAAAGCGCAATGGACATTCGTGACACCACCGCAAAAATAGTCGACATAACTATGACTACTCATGGTATTATAAGTGAAAGTATTTTCCACGTTTTCTCGAACTGCTGTTACGAGCTTCTTCGATAAGGAAATGCTGAAATTGCGATAGTGCGCAATCTTCCATAAAAAATCTGAGAAGTTCAGGATAGGGACGTAATTGAACTTTTTTTGAAGCTTAAACCCCAAGCTGTCAATTATGGCCGTACGCGCGACAGGAGAAAATACGAAAAGCTTCAAATCTGAACTTGCGAGTTGCTCCTCGTTATGAATTGGCTTTTCATATATAGGACCAGTCAATGCACTTATTAATTTTCCTTGAAAAACTGAGAAAATTATAGAGGAATAAATTAAGTACAATATCCAGATGAAACGGATAGTCCCGGTTACGGGCATTATATTTGTTGACATTCCAAATGTATAAGATGCTATGGCCAATATATTTCTAGATAGTTTCTTAAAAATTAGCAAGTCCCCGACGAGCTTTGCTCCTATCCAACTGACAATAACGGCTAGCGTGAACGTCGTACCCATACCACACAGGACCTCTCCTTTGAAAATATAAAGAATGGTTTTTGCAGTGGAAATCCTTTGTGGTTTGGAAATAAACCATGATGTTTGGTCTTGAAAGAAAAAGTCGCTGAAGTCGTAATTTGCACGTAATGCGTTTGCGCGCACTAATTCCAGCATAACTATTATTTCTTGGCTGGGACTTCTGGAAATTGATTGTTTTATGTTATCCACAATGACAACGGTTATGTTGCTTTGCAGCTTATTGCTTATGACGTCTAATATACGTAAAAAAAGAGCTTCAGCTGCTCTCCATCGGAAATTTCTGGACATGGGAGTCAAACTTGTAGCAGTACATATCGTAGCTTCTACAGGAATATCGTTCAATATTAATTAATCCTAATAGATAGGCAACTTTAAGCGCAAGACCAGTAGGAGGGGTTGCCTACCCTTTTTGAAATTTAATTTAGAAGGCACATGGTTACGTTAATAAAAGAACAATAAATAACAAAAATTATTACTTCCTGTTTAATTGAGAAAGCAAAAGGGCGCTTCTCTATGCAGAAGCGAAGCAAATTGAAAATCCTAGCTTAGAAAGGATACAAGCAGACAATAGTAAGCCTTTATTTAACTCATACAGCATAGTATTAAAACATAATAATTTTTCAGGCAGATAGGATAAATTCCACAAACATTTTCTTCCTGAAAAGGGCAGTTATTATATAACTGGTAGGTAGACAGCAAACTAATACATACAAATCGTAATAGAGGGTTTTCCTTGATTCAGCTCTTAGTGTCACCTCTTTGACCACCAGCTCTTAGTGTCACCTCTTTGACTACCAGCTCTTAGGGCTTCCTCTTTGACTACCAGCTCGTCGGTCTTTTTCATTTGACGCCAGTTCTGGTCAGTTGTATATTCGCCATGGAGAAGTGTGTCGATAAGTTACGAGCGATAAGGAAAAGAGAGGACGCAATTAGAAATCTATAACCAGTTAGGAGATCACTCACCAGTCAAGGGCAACTTCTTTGGTTCGATGAGGAGTTCTTCATAGTTAATGTTGGCAGATGGAGAGGTCCAGGTTCAAGGGTTCTCTGCATTAACCGTATGTTAGTCCTGAAAGGGTTTAATATCGTTAGCTAGACTTAAACCCGCGTCATAGCTTAAATATAATTAAATTAGGGCGTAAGCCTTAAGAATATTCAATAACAGATTAGTTTCAAGTAAAAACAATAGTTACTTACCAGGTGATGTGGCCTGAAGTGAGATTAAATCGTTCTGTGACTGTCAAGTTGGTTTTTGAGTCACTTGTCAAATAATAAGTTTTTTTTTCATAAAGGACCTTTCTTATACTACATGGAATGATACCAATTAAACTAAATACCGATCATTAATCGTAATTAAGACCTAGGAAAGAGAAATACGAGGGTATAGAGAGCCCTTTATATTTTCAACTTACGAACCGGAGGTTATTAATTAAATAGGTATAAGAAATCTCCTAGATACTGATAGATTCATTAATCCTAACGTTTTATTAGAACAAATTCTAACTTGTCAGAGAAGAATAAAACTTGCTAAATAATTACATAATGTGTATTAAAATTAGAAAGGTATAAGCCTCTAATGCATAACCATTGATTTGTGGACTGTTAGAAAGAATACGTAACCTTTGTAAACTTATTGAATTTAAAACTTTCTAAATAAAGTTATGGCGCCCATTTCTTCTGATTAATGAACTTTTACCTTTATATGAAAGTGAAACGAACTAAAAATCCCACAATTGTTAAACCCTGATAAGAAACCGTATCTTGAGCTAGTCGGTGAAGTGTAAGCCTTCAAAGGTAAGTAAGGATGAGGGGTACAAACTAACAACGGTAATAGGGCAACCATTAAGGCTACTAATCGTGTTGTTGAAAGAAATCTTTACTTGAGCATTACACTGTTGCCTATTTTCTATGTGTGCATTTTTAGCACAGGTTCCGTTCAAAAAAGGATTGGCTGTGTATAAATCCCACTCTCCCTCTTTGCTGCTTTGTGAAACAATTATAACATTAATTATGTTGAACTTCCAAAAGACTTCAAAAGCTTTTTCTAAATATTTAGACTGGCGGATAAAAACCAAGAATCTTCCTCGCGGGCTAGTACTTTGATTCCAAAGTCCACTCGAAGTGAGCTTTAACAGCATATCGGTTATATATGAGTAGCGTTTGGCAAAAATGATAAAATTGGTGAAGAAGTTTAATTTTCCTTTCATGGTTTTGTTAGTTACTAGCACTATTCGTGTATTATGTACAAACCTGGTCACCAAGAGATCATCATGCTCTTCAGATAAAAAATATAACGTATCATCGGGCGAGTAGCACTTTCGAGTTAATAAGACAAGGCAGTTGTTTAACGTTGAATCAACTTCTACAGCATTTTGCGTGCTCATCAGGCTAACTAATATCAGAGGCGACATTTGATATTTTGCAATTGACTGCATTTCGACGTCTAATAAATCATGAAACGTGTCTGTTTGATAGCATTCTCTTCACTTTTGCGGAAGTTGTTTATCGTCATTTACGTATAATAGATGAGAGGTGATTAAAGTAAATTTGTGGGTCATGTTTGTCTAAACTAAAAGCTCTTCAATTTCACTCAAAATTATAGAGCGCAAACGGGATTAGTACATACGTACCAGAAGGTGTAATAATAGTATACTAATTATTAACACTACAAATCATATACCACTTTTCATTGAGATTCAAAGATACAAGAGTTAAATTCAATTGATAGAACGCTAATGGGTTGTGGTTGTAACACAAAGAGTCCACACTCTTCATTAATAAATCATTTAGAGCTTGCTTACGTTCTAAAGTCTGACTTAGAAACAGTGGAATACAATTAACTAAAAACTATTGTTACAATCTTGTATAAATGTAGCTCAATTTTCATTGCAGTTTTTGCGAAAGCAAAATTTTTGATCAACATAATTCGCCGTTGGTAGAGGACGGCCAGCTGCAGATATCAGGTGGTGTAAAATAAATTTTTTTGTAATAGTGAGGTTATTGAAGACACCATAGTTAATTGCGATGTCTAAGCCAAGGTTATTGAAAAATGTCTGCATAAAAAATTACCACCCTTTTGAGAGACTATAGGATAGATAAAAAGGGCATGTGTAGCATAACTAACATGTACTGAGGCAGAAGGCAAGCTGCTTAACAGGCGTCAGTACTGGCTAGCAGTTTAGAAGAACTTCAGACGTTTCTAGACAGTATCACTAAAAGAAGCCACCACCACTTCATGATAACAACTCTTTGCAGATAATATATCACAACGTAACAAATTCACAAACATCAGCTCCAACATGCATGGCAGATGATATAGTGTCCTATATAAAGAGCTCCAGCGAGATTAAAATCAGCATGATGATTAATTTACTGTGCTATAGGGTGCTACGTTTACCAACCATCAACGTACAAAGACGAGCCTTGGACTATGACAGAAACTCATTAAAGAGGAATCTGGTATTTCGACATATCAACTTATTGAATAATAATCAGGATCTCAGGGGTTGACCGAGTCATCAATGAATGTGTCATCTACAGTGCTGATTCCAGCCGGAACTGATAGTGATTGTCAGCCAAGGGCGTAGCCAGGATTCCAGTTAGAGGGGGGCAAAAATTTATTTACCTAATTAACTACTATTATTCTTACCGATTTATTTCATTTTTTACAAATTATAAGTGAAATTATCAGTTTTCGCAAATCTGCTGTTGATCGTTTTATGACCTTGTCTTCTAGCGTCTTCCTTTTTCAAGTATAATTTTTTTTGTGTAGACTTGGCAGCCATAGTCCACTAAAACGGTCTTTTGATATTATTCTTTATCCTCCCACGGATTGTACTACAGTTCTGCCTGATTTTTAAAATTACATAAAATAACTCTGTATTTTGTACAGTTTTCAAGTGTGTTGGCAAGTTTTCGAATTTTTTTTCGGAACAAAACGCACACATACACAGTCAGAAATGCCCTTGTTGTTGTAACATCTACAGTTCGATGGTACGGTATACAGTGGATTGAGTCGTACTCGCGTGCTTCTTCCTGATTGGTTTTTATCTACTTACTATTATATGTATAACCTATTATAGCTTCTTTTTTATATCTTGTAGAATGTGAGTTGTAATAATTATTATAAATCAAATCAACTATCTTTTGCTCTTTATAAATGGTTAGGGGTGGGCACCCGCCCACCCCTGCCCCTTCCTGGCTACGCCCATGTTGCCAGCAGGAAGAAAAAACGCACAGCTTGAAGGAGGGTTGTAACAAAATAACAACGATTACCAGTAACAGTGGTAACTTTAATTTCTCCCACAGGTTAACCATAATAGATCTAAATATTTACAGTTAGCTCGTGAGCCTGAAACGGTCAAATAACAAAATAATTCAGGCAACGCCTGCTGCTTAATAGCAGTCAAACAAATATGGTAAATGGAGTCAATTCCATCAGATTTAGAGTGATACAAAGTGGATGCAGTTATGCAGAAAAGTACTATCTGACAAAAATTCGAAATTCGAGTTAGTGCGCTTTTAATCTGCCTAAAGGTCAAAATTGTATAATGCTGAAACATTCCAAGTGATATCTATATTCTAAACCGGATGGTAGCTTTGTGGACCAAGTGACATTTTGTTAACAGTGTTTAACTATTTTGCAGCAAGGTACTAAATTACGGATCTAGGACAGTTTACCGAAAACACTTTACCGACGAAAAGTTTACCGACGGAAAGTTGACCGAATGGAGAGTTCACCGAAAGGAAACTTTGCCGATTGGAAATTTTACCGAAAGGAAAGTTTACCGAAAGGAAATTTTACCGAAATTATAAAATCGTATATATGCATAGAGCGTGACACTGATTTTACAATTACAACTATGCTTTTTATTTTAGATGATCATACCCTTAAAAGAAGGCAATTTATTCCTTTGTGTTATTTTTACGAGAGCATATACCGGGTGGCAATGAGACCAGGCCATGCTTCTGTCTCCGTTATTTATGAATGACTTTGAATGAAATTTGATACACGGATACTAGACATAATCTCGGATTAACATACAAGTATAAAATTAAAATGGGGGACTTCCGGTTTCACCAGAAATAACACTAACCTTTATTTTTTAAATGTATCACTCCATATATTTTATGTTTTTCGCAGCCCACGACTCAAATTACATACAACAGTGTTGCCGCATTTGCTTAGGTATTACACAGAATTATTTAAAAAAATAATTAATGAATTATTCCTCAATTTTAGTTTAGTACTCATTTTAATATCTTTTTTGGCCTTCCAATTGGTATGTCCTAACCATACTAACTGTCGTTTTTGTACCTCGACCAAAATATATTTCTCGACTACCGTTCTTTCCTTTATTTCACTATTCCGTACTCTATCAGTTATTGTTATTCTACAGCTTTTTTTCCCCGTTAATATCCCATGCTTCTGCTCCATAGTGCGTAATACTATTTACCAATGTTTTACATATTCTTAATTTTGTTTGTATCCATAAGGGGCTATACCATAGCATTGGACTTAGAGATCTGATAATAGCACGACTTTTATTTACTCTAATATTTATTTCTCCATTGACATTTCCATGTGTATTGAATATTACTTCTAAGTATTTACATTTGTTTACTCCTCTTATTTCTTGATTTCTTTCTATTGGTAGATTTTTTAATTGCTTGCCGCCGAACACTATGTCCATTTCTCTCATAGGCATCCTGTAATTTTCTAACCATGTAGCTAAGGTCATCTTTGTCTTCAGAAATAATAATTTGATCGTCAGCGAAATACATAGTGTATAAGATATCATCATCGATTCGCAATCCCAAATTTTTACATTGTTTTTGCCACCCTTGCAGAATTGTCCAAAAATACTTTAAATAGAGTTGGCTATAATGAACATCCTTGCCTTAAACCTTTTGTTGTACAAATTTTCTCTGTGACTCTTTTATTCTTGTGCTGCTCTTCACATATAGTTTGGTATCGAGTGTTTCACTTAAGATGCTAACGTAGGGAAATCGTATTTATATGCAGATTCCTGGTTGCCGTTTGAACTGATAAGATTGATAGTAGTATCAATTCAAAGAGAAAAAAAACGCTTAATTCGATACTACTACTACATATTTAACTAATGAATAATAATGTTGAATATTCTAATGAAAGGAGGGTATTTTACAGTGGCGTCAGTTTACGCACAGTTAGTGATTTATTCTTGGTTAAATTTAATAATCGACCTATTCCATCTGTATCAGAATTTGCAAGTTTGTAGAAATATTTGAAACTACAGCAAGTGTAGAAGCAGAGGATTAAAAAGGTAGTTTTAATATTGTAGTTTAAATAAATATTCAATCGAGATATTAATATTACAGAGAAACGGAATAGAGGAACCAACGATGAGCTGGAACAAAGAGTTTTAGGGTTGATAAATGCTGATCAAACAACCAGCATAGGATGTATTACTCGAGAGTGCAACGTATTGACATGGTCAGTGCATATGGTTCTGAATAAGCATGGTTATCATTCCTACAAATCTCAGTGCCATTAAGAGATATTGCAGGAACGCTCAAATGAAGATAGGAATTTTTTACGTTCAATCTGTTTTACAGATGAATGTTACGTTCACACTTAATAATGAACGCAGTTTTCGCAGAAAATTAATATTTGGGCTGGTATTTTCAACAATAACATTACTGGACCGTTTGAAGCATTTGGAAATTTAAATTCGGATTCTTATTTAGAACGTTTATATTGGCCCCGCATGAGGAGGAGTTGCACGTGAAAATCAGCAGATTTGGTTTCAGCATGATGGCTGGTCAGCTCATTATGATTTGAATGTGAGGGAATATCTAAGTGATAACTTTCCTAATTGCTGGATTGGTCGCGGTGGCACTATCAACTTATGAGTAAAGTAGTATCCAATGAAGCGCATGTTTTCCCCTTTCGATTGATATCACTACTAATCCTAACAATTCAAGCGACAAGCAGTAATCTGCATATATACGATTTTACATGTTATTTTCCTATGTTAGCACCTTAAGTGAAACACTCGGTAGGTATAGTCGCACTTATGTCAAAATTGTCCATTTATGTACATAGCTTTTCAATTGGAACGCCACCTAAGTCTATTAGCCCTACATGCCGTTTGCAATCTCTGCGTTACTTCTTTATTTAACTTATCTTACCTGTCTTTTATATTAATGTTTTCAGTCTGCAGAAATTGTAGGTATATACGTTTTTTTATTTTCTATATTCTTGTTCCACCAGCAGGGTTTTGTTTCTCGTTGTCATTTTCCTAGAGATTCCTCTCCAGTAGCTTTATGCAACTTTTGATATGCTTGTATTAGTCTTTAGTTGTTCTGTACTCTCCTGTTAGTTTTTCGTTTAATCTCTTTTTTGGTGTAAAAACCTGGTACTTTCATTTTGTAGACTCTCTCAGTTCTAGCTTGTTCCTATCTATTGCATATAGCATACACGAATCGTTTACGGATTTGTTTGTATTTCCATGGATATATGGTATATATACAGTGTGGTCCATTAAGTGTGCAACAAATGGGACATTTTTTTATTAGTTGTAAAACCGAAATTTAAATACAGCCAAAAGTTAGTGCATGTTCGATAACCATATCAGATGCCCTTAGAATGGCTTCAAGTTAAACAATATACAGGGCAGGACAAAAAATATGTAATTCGTTCAAGAATAAAGTTACCTTATTTAAAAAAATATAGCAAAATTTTATTGAGAAAAGTTGTTTAGAATCAAAAGCTATGCTCAAATACAAAGTCATGGCCTCCTATTCGAATTTTGATTCTTTTTTTGTAAAATTTTGTGTTATCCCCGTATGATACATATTTTTATTATTCTGATTTTATTAAGAGTTTTTCATATGTAAATTATTATTAGTAAAGCATTTGTTTTGTTAAAAAGAATATTTGCGAAATTCTAAAGTTCTGTTAAATATCGTTGCAACAAACATGAAGTGAACGCTTACCTAAAAAAATATAAATCCAAGTAAATTTTACAAATACGCTTCAAGTTGCTAAAAGTTATTTAAAAGGGATGTGGTTGTGGCTACTTTAAATACATATAAAATCAAAATAATAAAAATATGTATCATACGGGGTTAATACAAAATTTTCCAAAAAAGAATCAAAATTCGAATAGGAGGCCGTGACTTTGTATTTGAGCATAACTTTTAATTCTAAACAACTTTTCTCAATAAAATTTTGCTATATTTTTTGAAATAAGGTAACTTTGTTCTTGAACGAATTTCATATTTTTTGTCCTGCCCTGTATATTGTTTGACTTGAAGCCATTCTAAGGGCATCTGATATGGTTATCGCACATGCACTAACTTTTGGCAATATTTAAATTTCGATTGTACAACTAATAAAAAAATTTCCCATTTGTTGCACACTTAATGGACCACACTGTATATTGTTAATGCAATTAGGTAATGGTCACTACCACACACTGCTCCATGTGTTACCCTGATATATTCTACTTTTATGATGAAAGTGGAAATTTTACAGAATTTTGCAAAACCATTTAAACCTTGTTCCTCTCTTCTAGTAATACATTTTAGAATTGTAATGCTTTGGAATAATCGATTTTTTTAACTTTTTCAAATGTTCACTTTCACCCCTTGTAGCGTTTTTTTCGTCATGACACTTCCACCACTGCACTATTTTGGACGCTCTTTATCTCCTAGTGCAACACCTATGGCATTAGGGCGCAGGACCATAACCGCAGAGCAAACAAGTTATTGATTCATCATTATATCAAAATATTGCAGGCTACCCTTGAAATACGTTTTCAATTGCTCCTACTACAAGAGGCATTAAGCGCCAGCATGGCCGAGCGGTTAGGGAGCTCAACAAAACCATAGTTGTGGAAGTAGGGAAAGTAAGGCAGTTGTTGATGCTAACCACATAAACCAATACGCGGTTAACGATGTGCCAGATTGGTTGGATTTCGGCGATCCTGACTCGCCTTGTCTCAGGCCATGTTCCTACATGGAATGAAGTGCGTGAACTTTACTTTATTCTACTGCGAATTTAATAATTTGTCTTTTAAATGTCCATCAGTAACTCCACCACTCAACCCTCCGTTCAACAAGTGGGGTCTATGAGTACCGGCAAAATTAAAATTTTGCTGTACTTTTTCATTTACCAGGAGGTCTTCGGTCTACATTCCTAAAGTTTTTAAAGCTATACTACAGCAAAAAAAAATGTACTGAAATGATGTTACATCTAAGCTCCCCATCCGTTGAATGGTGTAACTATATTTAAATGCACACGTCGGCGTCGGTATAATCAGCGGTAAAATTATGGTATTTGCCGGTACTGAGACTTTTAAGTTGTTAGGTGAACCTCCTAATTAATGTCCTTTCTTACAGTTACAATGTAATTTTAGTCTTGCTGTGCCATAAAGGTGAAAGGTTTAAGGTAATTTCAATTCCCCCAACTGGGGGCGGGCTGCTATATCTACCTTGCGTCCTTCTTCAGCTAAGAACGGGCATCATAGGATGGGCGAGTGAAAGAAGGGGGGGGGGGGGAGAATGGAAGAAAGACCAAGAATGTGGGAGAAGTAATGCCCCGACATTCGCCTCAGAGAAGGTACTCTGTCGCCTCAGAAAAACCACCTAAACACCTGAACCAGAGCAGATCGTTGCTGGAATGGAACCCACGACCTCCCGAATGCTAAGTAGGCGTGCCATACTGTGAAGTGTTCTATCTATACTTGGATGAAAACTTAAGTGTTTATAGTAAAAACTACAAGTTGAGCAGTTAACAATTTATATTTAGTTGTTAACATACAGTATCTACCCAAATTACTTGTAACAGTGTTAAAGTTTTAATTAATCTTGTTTCTTAACTGTCAAGATTGTTGGTCAAATTTGAGTGCCGCCATTTTATGTACAGATTTTTAAAGTATCTTTGCTGTTTTTTAAGTGTACTGTTTTATCATTTTAGAAATATGAATGTTACGCTTTTGCCTTGTGTTATTTTTTCTAAATATTAATTTTGTATGCTGCTACTGCAAAAAAATGTTTTCATTTGTTTATTTGTGTTATTATTTAGTGTTTTTTACAAATATATTGCAATGAGTTTAATAAAAAGATATCAAAGTGGACATAAATTGAACAATATTTTGAAGAAGTTAATTATTTTGACCTTGAAACCACAATATCAAGGTTGGACACCATAGACCCCACCCGCCGAATGGTGTAACTTAACAGAGGAACATATATATTTAGGGCACAAAATAAGACTAGACAAGGAAAATCAAAGAGCGGAAATACCGAGACGAATCGGACTGAGTTGGGCCGCATTTAAAAAACTGGGATTTATACTAAAAAATAGAGAGATTCCAATGAACCTGAAAAGAAAAGTTTATGACGCTTGTATACTCCCAGTCAACACATATGGACTAGAAACCATGACCCTTACGAAAAATAGCCTTCATCGACTTCAGTGTACTCAGCGGGCCATGGAAAGACAAATGCTGGGTATCAGCCTGAGAGAACACGTTCGAAACGAGGACATAAGACAAAAAACAAAAATAACAGACGTAACAGAAAGAGTGGCAAAACTAAAGTGGCAATGGGTTGGGCATGTGGCCAGAAGAAATGACGATAGGTGGACAACAAAACTGCTTAAGTGGAGACCATGGGAGAACAGACGAAGTGTTGGGAGACCCATGAAGAGATGGACTGATGATATTAAATCAACGGTAGGCAGAAGATGGCTGAATCTCGCACAGAATAAAGACAACTGGAAAAAACTTGAAGAGGCCTATCTCCAGCAGTGGAGGAATTAAGGCTTGTGAAGAAGAAGAAGAACAGAGATCACATCATTAAACATAATGTTATTCACTGTATTATATAACGGGATGGTTCGTGTCACCTTGGTATTTAATAATCACCTTGTTAGATTTAAGCCAAACTATTTCTTACATTGCAACAGTTAGATTAAGACGAATTATGTGTTTAAAACAGAGCGTAGCAGGAACGGGAGTGCTAGTGATGTCAGTTTTAGTTGCGTTTCGTTGTAGTATTCGTTAGTTGGTATTCGGTATCGAGTACTCGCTCACATTTTTTAACACGCCGCAGTTACATGTTTAATACTTTTTAATCTAACTTTAACTAATCTTAGCTTATCTTACCTTACCTAACCTAACCTAATGCAAATTACGTTGGAGCAGTTTCTGTTCTCTTTGGTTTTGAAGCATTACAGTTATTTTCTTTAACATAACCTAACTTATTCTAACCTAATCTTACCTTGCGTAGCCCAACCTATTTTAACATATCCTAATCTACACTAGCTTAACCTAGCTTAACCTAACCAAACGAAAATTATGTCGAAGTGTTACTGTTTTCTCTGGATTTTTGGGCGCTACAGGTACGGTTTTACAAAATCTAATCTATCATAACCTAACCTAATCTTATCTTACCTAATCTAACCTACCCTAACCTAATCTAACAAATTTAATCTGTAAGAAGCTGAAAACTGATCAAATCAAGATTTTCATTCTTCACAAATATTCAAATAAATTTTTCGACAGCAAAACTATGACATTTTAAAAAGTATTATATCTAAACCTAGTTCTTCTCGACGGGTACAATAGTTTAAGATTTTAAAGTTAATAAATTGATTTTCTTACTTTTGCTTGTGTTAACGTTCACCTCGAGTACCTCCCTAAGGGGACGTTTTTGCGGTTTGGGACTACCACCACTAGAGTTCCTTGAGAGCCCTCTATTTCCTATTGTAACAATTTCTGCATTAAGAGAGTGGAGAGAGGTAAACTACTTTGTACTTGGTCAGCTTCTACTTTTGAACCCAAAACCGAAATAGGATTTGTATTAATATTTTTCTAGCAAAATTGGAAACCCAAACATTAAACTCTTCATATCGGGAAAAACGTTGAACACATTTTTACAATCTTCTTCCAAAGTTCTGATGATACCAGCAGACACCTGAACTTTTGTTTCTTCTAAAATCTAACTTATAATTCTCAATGTACTCTCTGCGGCGGTATGGCCTGCTGGTTCTACTTCTGCCGCAACATTTTGATGAGAATTGTTGAAATGCAACTTTTATACCATCAACGTTAGATTGAAGCTTCTGAAAATTAGAGTGACAGGAGACGGCTGCTGTAATAACTGCAAGTGAATTTTGTGATACCGCTAGCTATTTGCACTAAACCTCTGAAAGAGGCATTTCCTGTAAAGGCAATAAAACCATTTTTATGTTGGCTAGCAATAGCTTAAAAGACAGTACCTTTAAGAACGACGAGTCGACAGGGCTGTCTCCAATAAACGGTTTCATTTTTGAAAAGAATTCTGAAGGAGTTGGATATCCTATTTCCGTTAAAGCTATCAAATGTTGAATCTTCTTATTTTAAGATGTTCTTTTCGTGAGTTTGTAACGGTTGGTTCTTGCTCTTTTAGTATGATAAATATTAAATAACACACGTTTATACAACTCACTTTATTCAGTAACAAAGAAAAACTTAACAATAAAAATGGAAGATGGGCGTCGTAAAGCCCTAGTCAAACCGAAGCATGAGTTTTGTCAAAGTCGAAAAGCGCTTGTAGAAGGAGAGGGGCAGAGCTATTGAACGTCCTCTTAAATCTCTTGCATTTGAGTGAGGATGGAAATTGAACTGCGCTTTTGGCAATTCAAAATGAGGCGCCAGTACAAGTTCTTCTTCTAGTATTTTGTACAGAGTTTCTTTTGATGCAGTTATAATTTAATCTCTTATGTCCAGGGCAATATATTGACCCAATGCAGCTAGGACAATGTGAAACTTAGTGTTCTTAGATGTTATTTGTTCCGTGAAAAATATTGATTCTACTTGAGCAATCCAAAACACACTATCATTTGACCAAAGTGTAGGTAACTTAACAGATATGGTTGAGACTACAGTTTGGTCGCTACTTATTTTTGTTTCTGAGTCGACCACCAAATGTTAAGGGGAAAACTAGACAGAATCTTCAAAACCCCTATATTTTTGTCAAACTCTCTCATCTGACAAAAACAACTTTCGAAAAAACTGCAGAATTTGGGCCGAATTATCATCTTATTGTAAATATTAATAATTATTAACCGTTTTTCTAATCATAACTAAAATTAGAAGGAAAGCATGTAAAAGGAAGGGAATTGGCCCAGGATTCTGCAGTGTAGCCTAACAGTACGATTAATATGTACATTTTCTACTTGCATGTGCTTAACTTCTCATTTTTACTTCCTTTTACAATAAAGGAAGTATTGGATTCACCCCAAAAATTCGAAATTGAGTTTTCAGCAGATCTTCACGTTTTAGAGTCTCCTGATCCCAAGAAACATATTTCTTTTTCATTGGTCTTTGTGTCTGTCTGTGTGTCTGTCTGTCTGTCTGTGAACAGAATATCTCAAAAACGAAAAGAGGTATGGCGTTGAAACTTCATATATAAGTTTTGTGTACTATGTAGATGCGACAGCAAGCTTTTGAAAAAAATTGCATAACCGGAAGTAGATGTTTACTCTTATGATTTTTCAGTTTTTTTCGATTTTTTCAAAAACGGCTCCAACGATTTTTTTTAAATTTAAATTTTTATTACATTTTTAATGTGTATTGATGTGATATAGGTGACTTTCCAGTTGAATACTTCTAAAATGGGTTTATTTTGTTTTTTTTTCTATTTTTTTTATTAACTCCTATTTTAAATAGAACACCCGGTATATTATTACATTTTTGAATTCAGATTAAAATTCTAGAGAAAATTTGTTTCTTAAACTAACACTCTATTTTGTACCGTTTTTGTAAAATTTGTAATTTTGAAAATGTTTGACAAATGCTTAAAAATTTAAAATCAAATTTTTGGCTAATTATAAGATCACTGTAAAAGGAAGTTGTGTGCGTGTATCACACCAGATTTTTACACATATATTCACTTTTCCTAAAGTTAATCTGTAGTTTTCTTTCTTCTAACTTATTTTTTAGTTGTCGTATCATTATGATGTTATGGGCAAAAAGCAGGCATGCTGCTTTGTCCGACATCGGCATCCCCGAATCCCTTCTTCTATAATTTAGTCTAAAAATGTATAGAAGAGAAGAGATGATACAATGCAGCCTTCTTTTGAAACTGTTGCATTTTTGGGTTATCTATCTTACTATTTTAAATCTTTCCTACACTATATAAATATTTTTTTACGGCATTTATCCACTTTTCTTAAATCCGTAGCCGTCTCATTGTCTGCCATATATTGTTTATTGGACGTTATGTATGGTTCAATATTATTTTCTTTGCGCTTTTCCATTACTTGTCTCAAACAAACGATGTTATTCAGACACGATCTTCTGGCTTTAAAACCACTTTGCATGTCAGCCATTTGTTCTTCTATCTTTATGTCACCACTTGTCCTTAGATCCTTGCCATAATTGGTATAACACTTAGTTCTTGATAACTATTACTTATCATATTTCTTGATTACGTTCTTATAAATTGATTATGTTATTGAAATATTCTAGTCCAACGGCATTTTCTTCCGTTTCTCAGTTAATTGAAATGATTGTGTTTAATTTATTTCCTCCTTAGCAGTTCAGGTTGGGTTCCCTCTGGCCCTGCAGCTCTGTTATGTTTTGTTCTTTGTAGTACTTTCTGTGCGTGTTTTAAGTAAATTTCTGTCTACGTTTTCTACAGGGTCTAGATTTTCTTGCAGTATATATTTGTTTCATGTTTCTTCTAATAGTTTTTCATACTGTGTCTTTCCTAGTATTGGTGTTATTGTTAATTTCGAGATGTTCGTTTTATATAATTTGGGGAGTTTGTAATTACTTTCTAAGCTTCCCTTGATTTACTGTAGCCTGAAGTTGCATCCATTCAATAGTTGCAAGTATTATTCCAGAATTAGTATGCAATGTTTTTTTTCTTTCTCTCGGTTAGGACAAACTTCAGATTCTTCGTGTGTATAATTAAATGATTTAATTGCTTAGCAATAAACAATAAACATGTTTTTTAAGTTATTATTGTAGCCAAATGAAAATAAATTTTATTAATCCGGTAGATATCTGCGATTTTTCACACAGGATTGCTTTTTTACTTACAGATCATACTTAGAAGAAGCTATAGAAATCTCACAGAATGTCTAAACTGGAAGCTCAACACCGCGGACTTCTTGCTGTAGATATCTATTGAGATGGCCACTTATTTGTTTATTAATTCGCTTTCGGGGTTGTTTATAAAATTAATTTAGACTGATTAAAATATGCTGTCTTGTATTTTTGTTTCCTTGATCCAAAATAAATGGTAGTATGCCTTTAAGTATTTTACTTATCTGCAATTTATTATCTAAACGCTATCTCAGTAGATTCTCCAGCTTTCACTGCATATATCCAAATACCAACAGCTCCAAACGTTCACAGCTCCCGATGTTTCCAGTCTGCAACGCCTACCACTGATTCCTCCAATATTCACAACTATGATGGTCCGTCAACCTTCAAACCGCATCTAACCTGTCAATAACTCATATTATTCATAGAATCCAGTCCTGCTCGCTTTATCAATGTCACCGTCACTCCAATCGATTCCTGGTAAGTTTCAGTATTATAGATGATCCCAAACCAACCTTCTTTATTCCTCAGATAGTACTCTGTATCCAGCAACACCCACAGAACCGTCCAAATCAATCAGCTAATTCCGACAACTTCCTTTTAAATGTTTGACCCGTCTTCCCTGCAACCACCAACTTCACCAATGAATCCTAATTATATCTTGTATGTATCAATAGATGTAGTTGATATGCATCATATACATCATGTACTAAATTAATCTAACATGTGCATCAAGCTCCAATAAATTGCAAAATTTCAAAAATACATTACCAAAGAAATAAAAGCCAAATAACCAAACAATGAAAATTTATATATTAAAAAAAAACCATAACCTACAAATCAACCAACAGGAGAACTCGAAAAAGTTAATGAAACTTACTATTAAACAGCATGACTTAATAATAATTACAAGAAGACAAACAAATAGTAAATAAAACTAACTTTAAACACATTTAAAAAATCCGTTTATCAAGTTATTCATACGACACTATTATTTCAAGGTCGAACAATCAAACGGAAAAATTACAACCTTTCAATAAAATGTAAAAAAAGCTATTATATAATTAAAAAAAAATCAAACATAAAAAGAAAATAAAATCAAACAAAAAGAATCCCAAATGAAAACATTAACCAATATTAGGGACAGATACATAAACAAAGGAAGGGAAAATTAAAAATTACCCGTAAGAAATAATACATCTCTTCAAAACTGGTTACCTTTCCAAATAATCAACATTTTCACAATATTTCTAGCAACTGTCTACAATTTGGAGCTATGGACAATTTTGTTGGCGAAATCATGTAATAAAGAAGTTTGTTACGTGTAATTTTACATTTAGATACAGTTAAGGATTGTTTGGACAATTTCTTAGCTTAAATACATTCATATAGTTAGATTCACCTGCATACGTTAGGTGTAGCTTTGGTTGCATACTCATTTTTGCAATTTTTGAAACTTTTGAAAAATCCTTGATTTTTAGGGAATTTTGAGTAACAGTTTTGAAAATTGTTTTGATAGTACTATTTTCGGCGACCATTTTTAAGTTTTCCTTTTTGGAGCTGCATGTGATCTTTGGAAATTTTCACTTAAGTGGATTATGTAGTTTCCATTTTTCTTTGAGGAATCTGCCATCCAGAAATAGGAAATGGGTGTTATATTGCTAAAATGAATCCGATTGTATTGGGATAAATATATATTTCTGCAATTTACTTACTCGAGGCCGCCTTACAACTCTGGTACGTTAATTTATGGTTGCCGTTGAACATTTTTCGATAACGTTTCGTATTTAGGCCTCCTTGTCCTAGTTTGCTGTATCGTTTTCCGATTTTTCGGGATCTAATATGCCTATGGTATTGATGTTACTTGGCTAAGGCACCTGGAGCAACGATCCAGTTCCAGTCCGAGCCCCTCAGCACATGTGGTAGTTCGCATGCAAGGCTTCTCCCCATAGTGACTGCACTCGACTACGTTTCTCACCCGCAAAGTTAGATAAAAGCCTGACTCTTTGGAGGTTATTCAAGCTGGTGGACATCTTAATAGCTATCCCCCATAGCTGTTGATGTAGCGGCCCTTCTGTGCACAATCCAGGTATCTACAACACCTAGTGTTATCTACCTTTTGGTGTTTATTGAACTGAAAATATCGTTCGTTATGGCACTATGATCTTTACTTTATGTATTGTACTTACCTAGGTATATCCTAGCGAAATTCATGCCGTTTTACATGCGGAATATTGTGTAACTTCGTTGTACATCACGTGCAATTACTTTTGTGGAATAGGGTAATGTCATTCTATGCATTTAATATCTTTACGTTTGGTAGTACTGCTTTGGTCGCGTTCAAGTTTCAAGTACTTGTCAATGTTTTAAAATTTAAACTATTGCGAGGGTCTCCGGGAGCATCAATTTGACATTTAACATAATATGAGCACCGTAAATACACCATTTTATGTGTATTAGCACTCCCCTAGGCGAAATGGTACCAATTCGAAGAGGTTCGCGACTAGATAGATTATTTACTTAATTAATCAAGCGATTTAGAACTTGCTATTCTCCCGCATTCCGGTATCGCTGTTATTATCGTAGTTACATTTTCGACTTTATTAATATAAAATCTTGTACATTACATACCACTAAGGTTACATCTACAATCTATTCCATTTACATACTATTATCACAGAATTGTGTTGCCTTTTTCAAGTATGACACAGAATTTTGAATGTGTACAAACTGTAAATAAATAACTAGGTTATTTCGAGTCTTGGTGTTTTCTGTCTTTTATTATTTTTTTTTGTGAAACAGCTAGTGGTTTAGGAATTTATACGGCCACCTGTAGGTTTTCTGGTTTGGACCGTCTCAAACCAGTGGCGCTTCCGGACAACCCACCCCATCCTGCTCAGGACCTAGCTTGGCAAACGTTTGCTACACGACTAGACAATTCCTGGACCACCCTGCTGTGAAGTATTTATGATTTTCTTTTTTTTTACGTGCGAATAAATTCCCGTGTGTAGCAAATGTAATAAGGTTACCATCTGAATACTCATACATGTTTAAAACAGATCGAAATTTTAATTGTCCTTATGTCCTACATTATTTTAACATAATTATTTTATCTCTGATGAAGCTAACCAAGTCTTAGCGAAACGTTAGATATTATGAATAAATAAAGAATTTTTTAATTATATGTAATTGACTTAAACGACAAAATTTTATTTTACGTTTGAAATAAAAACAAATCTTATTAGCTGATTTTAATCTCTAGATGTTGTAGGATAGATAGTGTCTGTGAGAAAGGCAGAACACCCACTGGTGTTCCGTATTGCGAACAGTCATATATCTGTCTTAGCATTCTTACATTCACAAGAACAGCTGTAATTCAAAATTAAATAATTTATTCACTTTAATTATATCCTCATGTAGGCCATCCAAATTATTTTAAATTATTTCTTTATTTATTAATAATGCCATCGCACTTTATAGTGGAATAATGTATTCTTTCTATATAGTGGTGCAATGTACTCATCAATCTTTTAATATAAAATATTATTCTTTAAATTTACTTTTAATAAATGGTAATTTTCAATTTGATTATTTTCTTCCTCGTCTTTAAGTAAAATTTTCCATTATTTTCTATTGTTAACATACGTGTGGTTCTTTATAAACATTTTTAAAGGTACTATATAACATATTAACAAATTCCGAGTTTATTTTCGTTATCTTAAAATTCTTTTGAAGTCATCTTCAATGGTCTTTTTACCATCCTTGGCTTCTTTAGCTGCTTGTTTTATTTTCCTTAATTCAGCTTCAAGCTTCGATACTTCCTTTCGTCTCAGCCTTTGTTTTAATTTCTTTGCTTCCTCCTTTAGCCATTGGTTACATTTTTCCTTCTTTGTCCTTTTCGTATTTTTATTAACATTAATTAGACAACCTCTTTTTACCATTTTTAATTCGTCGTTAATGTCTATATCATTCTGTTTTACCTTTACATTATTTTCCGTAGAATCGTCTTCCCCATCTAACAGTTCCTCTGACTGCATTGCTTTTTTAAAATATTTGTTTGATGTTTCCCAAAATAAATCATTTTCAAAAGTATTCTTTCTAAATATAACTTCTAATTTGGACTCTTGTTATCTTCCTCTCTTCCTGCACACACTCTTTCTGTGTTCTAATACATTCTTATTGTTAATTTCATCTCCTCTAATTTTCCTTCAAGTTCTTCCTTGTTCTTTTCTAACTTGTCTTCTATAGTTTGTGTTAAAATCTCTTCCAGCTGCTTATTTTCAAATTTTATTTTATAAAATTCCTCTTTTATCTCCTTCATGGACTCTTCCATCTTTTCTGCCTGTGCTTTTTGTTCTTGCAACTTCTCTGCAGTACTCTTAATTGCTTCCTGTGATCTGCGTTCCCCTTCTTGAGCATTCTTCTTACTTTCCTCGGCCTTCTCTTCAATTGACTGTTGCAAATCCTTCTTACTTTCCTTTGTCTTTCTCTCTAAATTCTGTAACTCCATTTTCAAATCTTCAAAATTTTTCTTACTTTCCTCGGCTATTTTCTCGATTGACTGCTGTAATCTTCTTTCTCTTTCCTCAGCTTTCCCTCAATTGACTGTTGTAAATATTTGTCTTTCTTTGACCTGTTTTCCCTTTCCTCTGCATTCTTCTCAGTTGTTTGTAAATCCTTCCTCAACTTTGCTGCATCTTTCTTACTTTCCTCGGCCTTTTGTTCAATTTTCTCTGCAGTTTTTTCAATCGACTGTTGTAACTCTTTTTTCAAATCTGCTGCATCTTTCTTACTGTCTTGCGTTATCTTCTCTGCATCTTTTGTCAATTAACTGTTGTAACTCTTTTTTCAACTCTGCTGCATCTTTATTACTGTCTTGCGTTATCTTCTCTGCAGCTTTTTCAATTAACTGTTGTAAATTTTGCGAATCTTTCTTACTTTCTTGTTATAATTTCTCAGCATTCTTCTGAATTAAAAGTTGTAATCGAATTTCCCTTTCTTCCGCATCTTTAGTCAACCTATTCTCCATTCTTTGCATATTTTCCATCATTATCTGCAAAAACTGTTCCAAATGTCCCTCTCTTTTTGTTTCCTCTACCTGTACTCTTACCTCATTTCCCTGTACACCTATCTCACATTGTTCCTTTTTTTCAACTTTGTGTTTTAACCTAAATTCTAAATTTCTTTGAAACCAACCATATTTTTACGGACAGACAGTTTGGGTTCAGAAAAGGAAGGGACACGTCGGGAGCCGTGCTGAATCTCATTAATTATATAACAGAATCATTGGAAAACAAAAAATCTTCCTTTGCACTATTTCTTGATTTAAGCAAGGCGTTCGACTGTGTCTCAAAAAGCATTTTACTAGATAAACTGGAGTATTACGGTTGCAGGGGAGTAACTCTAAAACTAATGTCATCCTACTTATCTGACAGATCTCAATGTGTATTTTGCAAAGGTCAGTATAGCCAGATGTCTTCAATTCAACATGGTGTCCCACAAGGAAGTGTATTGGGACCGTTATTATTTTTAATCTATGTTAACGATTTGCCTAATGCCATCCCAGTTTTCACGACTTTATTTGCAGACGATACGACCTTTGCAAACCACGTAGAAGATGAAACTCTAGTCAATCAGTTACAAACCAACATTATCAACCAAGCCTCAGATTGGTTCCAGGCAAATAAGCTTTGTTTAAACCAAAATAAAACTACCACTTTACTATTTTCAAATAAACAAAATATCTGTGAAACCGTCAAATTTTTAGGCCTTACCTTGGATAACAAACTAACTTGGCAAGCACATGTTGACAATCTTTCAATTAAGTTATCAAGAACAATTTATGTAATTAGACAAATAAAAAATCGAGTAAACTTAGATGCTGCCATTACTGCATACCACGCATTATTTCATAGTGTAATGACGTACGGTCTAATAAACTGGGGTACCTCTACACATATTAAAAAAATTTTCATTGTACAAAAAAGAGCCTTGAGAGTGTTGGCGGGAGCGAGTCAGTTAGACAGTTGTAAACCATTGTTTAAAAAATATAACATATTAACGCTACCGTCAGCAATACTATATTGTAATCTATTATACATAAAAGAACATTATGGCGATTATACAAAAAACGGCGATGCCCATGGTTACGACACCCGCAGTCGAGGCGATATACAGGTTCCGCAGCAGAGACTAACGTCCACTAAACGAAATAATTTCGGAATAGGATTATTTAATTCGCTTCCTAGTACTCTCAAAAATGCTCCAACAAAACTCTTCAAAGTTAAGCTTAAAAAACATCTTCTGGCCAATGTCTACTATGAACTTTCCGATTTCAGATTTGTTGAAAATTAAGACTGTCTTGTTTTATTGACTTTAGTATTTTTGTTGTTACTGTATTTATCTGTAGTTGACTATTTCTGTAAATGCATTGTATTTTTTTATTTTTATATTTTTATATTTAAACTGGAATTGTGACATATCTAAGCACCACGGTGTATATTATGATGAATAAAAATACAATACAATACAATACAATACCTTTTTTCCCTTTGCTCACCCTCCTGCTTTAACCTATTTACCTTTTCCTCGTCTTTTTTCTGCCATCTTTTAAGTTCTCCTTCTCTCTCTTCCTCCATTGACTCCATCCATATTTTATGCCATTCGTCATAAAGACCTTCATTTTCCTTCTTGTCTGCCATATTTTAATTTAAATTTTCAAACGTATATACTTTATATTACTAACCTTTATATTAAATTGCAAATCTTTGTATTTTATTCACAAATTGACCCTTTATACGATACTTCATTTATTATTACAGATTGTCCTGTTTTGTTATTTTACAATCTCAGAAGAACTCAGCCATGATACATTTCAAATTATGGTTGCTTTTTACAATCCTCTTTCTAAATTCACAATGATTAATAAAGAAAACCATAAACTTGGTTTATAAATTACAATCAAACCTTTCAATTACTTCTCCCAAAAATATAGCTTGAAAACTTATTAACAATCACTATTACAATAAACCCCTTAGTTGGACAAGATTAATATGTAATATCAATTACACCACGTTAGATATTTTTAACTTTTACAAACCCCACATTTACGACGTCAAAATTTATGTGCAGTAATGTCATAAACAACCTGACTAACAATCACTACCTTAAAACTTCTCCAGCTTTTACTGCAAATATCCAAATACCAACAGCTACAAACGTTCACAGCTCCCGATGTTCCCAGTCTGCAACGCCTACCACTGATTCCTCCAATATTCACAACTATGATGGTCCGTCAACCTTCAAACCGCATCTAACCTGTTAATAACTCCTATTGTTCGTAGAATCCAGTCCTGCTCCCTTTATCAATGTCACCGTCACTCCAATCGATTCCTGGTAAGTTTCAGTATTACAGATGATCCCAATCTAACATTCTTTATTACTCAGAATGTACTCTGTATCCAGCAACACCCACAGAATCGTCCAAATCAATCAGCTAATTCCGACAACTTCCTTTTAAATGTTTGACCAGTCTTCCATGCAACCACCAACGTCACCAATTAATCCAAATTATATCTTGTATGTATCAATAGATCCAAATCCCTTTAAATGATGAAATATTCTGTGTTATTTATTTCCAATTCTCTGTATTGCACAATCTCTTCGCCGATTGTATGGTTTTATTAATTCCAGGTTATATTTTCATATTTTCACCACGTAGATTTATTAATAGCCTCTTTATTTTGTATTTTACAAAACAATTATATAAAATATGGCATAATTTCAAACTTTTTATTCTAAAAATTAGTTATTTCAAAATTCGATATACATTTTCTATGAGTTTGTTTATTTAACTCCCCAAACAAGTTTTTATATCCCTCGTAGTTACAATTCTTCTTGCCTTCTTAAAAATATTAATGTCCTATTATTACATGCTACAATTCTTTATTATTTTCGCAAGCACATTTGTCAATTGTAACCTTGGCTTGAAACTTTATTAAAATTGAACTCAACCATCAAAATTGTATACTCAATTGCTATTTACTTATCAAATTACCTTACTGATTGCCTCAATTAATTTTCATTATTCATTTTGAAATTAACACCCAATCTTATCTAAACACCTCAAATTTTGATTGTAATAATCTTCCAAATTTATCAATTTTATATTTTTATTTTGCAACTACCCTTAGTGTATCATAACAATATATATAGTTTTTCTAATTCTATTACATAGATTATTTATATATACGTCCCATCTCATATGTTGATCAATTATAATATCAAGATATTGTACAGAAAATGATTTCATAATTTTAACATTGCAAAACAATTTTCACGAAGACAATTATTCGCATGTACAGTAAGTTCCGTAAAATCAGGTTGTTTATTCTCGTATATACTGAAAGTGATAAAAACACTTTTAGAATAGTTTAAAGTTAAAATGTTTGAATCCAGCCAATTCTTGCATTGCCGCTTCCCTCACTGTTTGCCAATTCTCCCCCTCAAGTACCAGGACAGTATCATCAGCATATGCAATTAACTGCCCTCTTAAATTAGTTGATACAAGCAAATCATTGATATATATGTATTAAAAATAAAAGTGGTCTAAGTATGGTTCATTGAGGTACTTCACATGTTATTGTTTTATAGGTACTTTTGGTGAGTATCAATTTTGACAAGTTGCTGTCTATTTGTTAAGTAATTTTTAAACAAGTCCAATGTAGATCCTCGTATACTACATATTTCTAATTTCTGTAACAGTATATCATGATTCACTGTATCAAATGCCTTGGCTAAGTCAAGAAAAACGGCAATGCAAGGCCTTGTGTTATCCAAAGCATTATAGATATGTCTGCATAACAAAGATATGGCATCATCTGTGCTTCTATTTTGAATAAATCCGAATTGACGATCTGAAAAAATCTTATGCCCCTTGAAGAAGGACATAAGCCTAGTTTGAATAAACTTTTCAATAATTCTTGCTATATTTGATATTAAAGAAATATGTCTATAGTTATTAATACAATTTAAGGCTCCATTTTTATGTATGGGTATTGCTGCAGCTGTTTTTAGGCACTTCGGAAAGTAGCCTGCTAAAAAACAGCTGTTAAATATCATTGCAAGAGGTGATGCGATAACAGTTGAAATTGCTTTTAGGCCCTGAACACACGGGATTCCGTTTCCCTGATTCGGTATGCGGGATACAGAATCTGAGTCAGTTCAGACACGGCGACTGAATCTCAGACGCGGGCCTTCAGTCACTTGCAGTGCCGTGCTGTTATGGACCTAGCATTGCTGTTCTGTGTTTCTGTCGAATTAGTCTAGAAGTGCTGTATTTAAAGTCAGGGATTGGGCTCTACAAAGCTAATAAACTTTTCATTGTCAAATAATGTACGCTCTATGATCGTTGTATAGTAAGGAACGCCTTGCTTATTCGATTTAAATAGAAGTTGCAGAAAATCTGCTACGCCTATGATATGATATCATATGTTCTGGCTGGCAAAAGTAGGCGAGTCCAAACCGTGGTACACGTGGACTCATATCCTCTATATGCTCCAATGGTAAATCGGTATCCGAGATACAGAATTTGTCGCCGGCGGCCAAAATGGAGAGATAAGGAAAATCGGCCGCCGGCGACACATTCTGTATCTCGGATACCGATTTACCAGTGGAGCATATAGAGGATATGAGTCCACGTGTACCACAGCCTGGACTCGCCTACTTTTGCCAGCCAGAACATATGATATCATGTCATAGGCGTAGCATATTTTCTTCAACTTCTATTTAAATAGAATAAGCAAGGCGTTCATTACTATACAACGATCATAGAATGTACATTATTTGACAATGAAAAATTTATTAGCTTAGTAGAGCCCAATCCCTGACTTTAAATACAGCACTTCTAGACTAATTCGACAGAAACAAAGAACAGCAATGCTAGGTCCATAACAGCACGGCACTGAAGTGTGAAGTGACTGAAGGCCCGCGTCTGAGATTCAGTCGCCGTTGTAATATCGGCCCCTGCTTATAGGGGTTGTAATATTTATCTACCACGGGGTAGCTCATTAGATCGGAGATAGGTTCAAACGTTAGCTCAGATATACCATAAATAAGCAAAACACACTAACGGAGTATCCTGTATAACATTTATTTTATATATCTATCATACATAAGTAAATTGTTGTGTAATTAATTAAACGAGATGTAAATTGCTCAAATTAACAATAGTATAAAAACGCGGCTTCCTGGTTCAGGCGGAGACGGATTCTACGGACGGTAGCGGCTTCCTGGTTGTAGCGGGCGTGACCTCGTGCGCGATATGTTCGAGGGCGTCGTGGTCGGCCGGACCGCTACTTCGTTGCTCTTCGGGACGAGCTGCGCGCTGAATGCAACGCCGGGCAGCCTGTCAAATTTCGCCGAGCTGCAGATTCTGGCTTCTGTAAACAAATAACAAATTAAAAATGCTAACGCGGGTTCTTTTCCCTATACGTGTAACTACAGTTCGGTGGTGAAATACTTCGAGGAATTCGCCGCCCGACGGGGCTTCGCTTGAAGAACGAAACTCCGGATTGGCGTGACTTTTGAGGTTAACAATCCTCGACACCTGCAAGTGAACTCTTTGGCGAAGCTATCAGTGCGGACCGCAGAGTTCTCAAGCAAGACGGCCGCTACAATTCTCAGGGATTAATTCAGGTAAATTCTACTTAGGTAGCTTGAAGCTTTTCATTCTGCTCGAATAGCAAGGCGGTGAATTTAAAATGCAAGGGAACTGGGATTTCAATGTTATGTTAGTTATTACTGGACTACGGGCGGTTTTCGTTGTAGAATATTTTACAAGGAAAGTATTGCTGAAGTGTCAGGCGTTCCTTACGAAACCACTAACTTGAACTCAGCTTATTAGGAAGGTTCGGGAAAATATTGCTGAAGTGTCAGGCGTTTCTCGCGAGACCACTAACTTGAACTCAGCTTATTACGAAGGTTCGGGAAAATATGGCTAAGTGTCAGGCGTTTCTCGCGAAACCACTAACTTGAACTCAGCTTATTACGAAGGTTCGGGAAAATATGGCTAAGTGTCAGGCGTTTCTCGCGAAACCACTAACTTAAACTCAGCTTCGGAACGGTTCCCCAGGTACTGGTAGAGTCAACGGAGAGACTCTCTGGACAGGGCAGGATGAAGGAAGGATCGGGAACTAGGTGTTTGCTGGAGGAGTATCAGGTATCTCTGGGAAATCTCTGGGGAATCTCCTCTGCAAGCCCTTTTATATGCTTTGAAATGCTGTTAGGTGGGGAGAAACGGCGCGCGTCATCACTTTGTTTGCGCTGTTTTCACGGGCGGAACTTCGGTCTGGCTATCTTATCTCGCTGGAACACACCGGGTTCTTGATAACGCTAAAGGTCGGCGACGTTTAAATCAGCAAATATTAATTAATATTGAATTAATCGGATTCAAACGGGAGCTAGCGTTACACCGTGTCTGAACAGACTCAGATTCTGTATCCCGCATACCGAATCTGGGAAACGGAATCCCGTGTGTTCAGGGCCTTAGTGTTTCTGAAGTAATCAAATCTACACCGGGGGCTTTATTATTTTTTAAACCTCTAATAAAGGTTATAATTTCTGGTGATATAATAGGACTAAAATAAATGTTATTGTTATTTTTGGGCACTGTGCTGATCATATTAGATACGTTTTCTTTATTTATTTTAATTTTTGTGGCAAGCATTTTACTAACGTTAATAACATTGTAACGATTCGCCCAGTAGAAACGCGTTTTTCTGAATTGAAATCAATTCGCGCGCTCCAGCCTAGCGATTTCTACGTTACAAATTTGAATTTTTCGCCTGCGCGGCCGGCTACGTCATCAAGGGATCCCTGCTCCACGTATCCCCCACTTAGAATGGCCGAGCCGTTTCCCGGGGCATTTCAGGGCAGACTTCATTCATACATTCATCCGCATACATTCCAGTATCCTTCCAGCCCCAAATCCTCCCCAATCCTGATCCTATCCGACCGTTTAGAGAATTTTACCTGTCCTGTCATTAGTATTTTGCCGTAGCTACGATTGAACCCGAAGCCTCCATTCTTGGGGACCGTGTTCCGAGCTAAGCTTTAATTGAACCCGTTCCCTAAATAAACAGCTTTAAGAAACGACGCCCACAAATGGGAAACCGTTTCGCTGTTTAAATTTAACACTTGTAAATATCCCGAACTAATAATTATTGAAACCGTTTCGCTGTTTAAATTTAACACTTGTAAATATCCCGAACTAATAATTATTGAAACAGTTTCGCTGTTTAAATTTAACACTTGTAAATATCCCGAACTAATAATTATTGAAACCGTTTCGCTGTTTAAATTTAACACTTGTAAATATCCCGAACTAATAATTATTGAAATATTTCCTGGAGGACGCTAATAATTAATTATACCAAAATTTCCTGGACGACGTATTCGAAACGAGGGTTTAACAAACCAGGCCGTTTCATATGTCAATTTGGCAATGCAAAAATAACTCCAGCGTCCAACACACGATTGGCTTGGCCCAGAAGGCCACTGTAAGAGTGAACTTAATTTCTGTTTGACTGCAGAATTGTACTCACCGTACTAAACAGCCCCTATCGTAACCTGGAGGATCGGCGACAACATCGTGGCCGTGGATCGCCACCACGAAGAGGAGCTCCAGCTGGATTGACGCCGTCAACTGCCTCTTCCTGCCGCAACACATACAAACACTCCACCGTATCCACGAGGATTACACCGCTGACACGGAGTCGTAAGGCGAAAACATAAAATATTCGAAATTAACCTATCTTTGCAGTTACACGAGGTTCCAACACCGAAAGTGACATCCGAGTCTAGAAGTTGGTACCACTGCAAAATACTTTGGGCAAATTGACTTCGCGGTCAGTGGCGTCCCGTCGATTTCTGCAGAGGGCGGCCCGTCGGACCTTCGATACATAGATGCAGAACGGGTTGCCGAGACGTAAAGAACAGGCGACTGGATGCCCATCCTAATTAATTAAACGCATTGTAGAATACTTTTATTTGATTTCTTAAGAACAAAATCTATGTTTGTAAATACTGAAACTTATAATTAAACTGTTTAACATTATCCTAGTGTTTGCTTGCTAATATTCGAGTGTATATCTGGCTGGACTAAATTATTCTCCGACTGACAAGCTACCTGAAGGAAATTCATTAAATTCATTAGCCCTAATTAGCAGAGGGCTGGTACCGTTGCAACATATTCATTAAATTCTTTAGCTATATCTGACTGGTTGTTTATAATTTGATTATTTAACTTAATCGAGGTGATAGGTTCTTTTGAAGTATTATTATTTAAAGATTCCTTCGCTAAATTCCATAATTTTCGAGGATTACTTTTATTTAGTTCAATGTGTTTCTTATAATAGCGGTATTTTGTTTGCCTAATCAGGGAATTAATTGTTAATTTATATGTTACATACATTTCTTTAATTGCAAGGTTTTGTGGTTGCAAACGCATTTGACGAAACAATTTACATCTAATATTTATTCATTTAATTAGTCCACCAGTTATCCATGGTTTTCTTTTTAATTGGATGTTTTGATATATTAGTAAAACTGCGTATTTAGTAGATTATCTACAGATTTATCGAAATCATCTGATATTAATTGACTACATGTAATATTTCATAAATTTTGTATAAATTTTTCATAGTTAATTAATTTTATTTTAATCTCTTTGCAATTTGAGTTTCCTTCCGACTCATGCTTGAATTTAATTAGGTTAGATAAAGTTAAGTTTGAAAAAATGGGATTATGATCAGTAATTTTTGAATTTAAAATTCCAGATGTGATTTGTTTAGCACATGTATGCGTTTTAATAAAAATATGATCTATACACGGTTTTTCCTCTCTCATAGGTTTGTTAATAAAAGAAACAAAACCATGTCTACTTAAAATATCCAAGTAATTGTGTGTTTGCAATTCGTTACAATTTAAAATATCTATATTTATGTCCCCAACTATAATATCATTAGCAAATTTGCAATATAATAACAGACATATGGAATTGAGAAAACCTCTTTTTCGTTATCTAGGGACCTTGAAACGTGAAGATCTGAAAAAGTCTCGGAAGGTGATTTTTTCGTGATTACAATAAAATAATAAAACTATACAGAGTGATTTACGAATAGTGTCTGATATAGCGCTGTTTTTTCTGCAACACAAATTACTTTGTCACAGGATGCTTCGCAGTTTTTTATTTCAATTTATTTTTTGCAATCAAAGTTATTTAATTTTGAGAAACGTCAAACTGAAGTGTGTCAAATTAGTTAAATATTATTTAAAACTAGCAACCCAGTGAGACAAATGTCTCATTTAAAAATACAAAGAAGACCGTTTTTCAAATAGAACGCGTATTAAATAAAAACTGTACCCAGACCTGGAAGGTGTCAAAGTGGTACGCCGCATCGGAACATTCTGGAAGCTGTCAAAGTGGTTGCCTAACCGATCGATGTTTTAAGGCGCAGAGGGTCGCAGCTCCGTTTGGCTGCTGAAACAGCGTACTGGCACTTCCGGTTTTCGAGAAATCACGTGATTTCTCGAAAACCGGAAGTGTCACGTGACTGATATTCGGTTCCTGACCTGACATGACCATTCCAAACATAATAACTTTTTTCTCTATCTCTTACGGTTTGGCTGCTGAAACAGCGTCCCGGACAGACAAAACAGTGTCCCGGACGGACAAGTCTATTAGATAAAGGATGTTTTCTAACAATGAAATGGGTGACATGCTCTTAGTTTATGGTGAATGCCGAAAGCACGCAGCAGCGGTAGCTGTTATGTATATGAGGAGATATCCCAATCGAAGAGCTACAAGTAGATTTTTTTTCAAGATTAGAAGCAAAATTGAGCGAAAGTTGGCGTCCAATTAAAAGATCAAGGGCAACAGTTGCCACTGATCCGGAATATGAAGCGGCTGTTATACAAGCAGTCAAGCAGAATCCTGATGAGAGTCAAAGGACCATTGCCAGAAATTTAGAAATCAGTCAAATCTCGTGAATTCTGCGGGCCAACAACTTCCATCCATACCATTTAACTATGGTTCAAGATTTAAACGAAGTTGATTATCCAAAACCACTTCAGTTATGTGCTTCTTTTCGGGATGAATTCCGATTTTTTGTATTTGGTTTTATTTACCGATGAAGCTAAGTAATAATGGTAGCGTGAATACTCATAATTGTCATTATTATGTGTACGAAAATCCTCACTGGATTCGTGTAGGACACTCAGAACGTAAATTCAATTAATGCGTGGTGCGAAATAATCGGAAATGGAATTATCGGCCTCACTTTTTTTGTAGAACATTAACTGGTCGACTTTACCTACGGTTTCTTCGCAATTTTTTACCTCAGTTATTGGAAAATGTGGAAATTAAAATGAGACGTCAAATGTGGTGTGTGGTGCACATTAATAAAACAGTTTTGATTATATGGCAAAACAAGATTGGCAAACCAAAGCTACTTTTTTTAATAGAACGCTATACATTTAGGGTAGCTTCAGAATTTGTGTAGAAATGGTAATCATTTCAATATGTAGTTGTATGGGTCTAACGGTAACTGTGTTAGAAATATAATTTGCACAAGGACTGATTTTATTGCATACATCCAAGTTTAGAGAACGAGTTGCAAAGCGACGAGTCTTCTAAAGGACAACTGTGACAAGAGTCCATAAGAAACGAGTTTTTTAAACTATTTTGTCTAATTTGCACAAAAATATTCAAGAACTTCGCATTTTTACATTTCATAAATGCAATCAATGCAAAAATATACTTTACTAAAGCACTGTTTTGAGTGATTTACATGAAAACACCAAAGTAGATAATTGCTAGTAGTAGTGCAACTGTTGCAACTCGATCATAAAAATTATGTGCGGGCGGGGGCAAATTCCTTTAGTAGAATTGTAAAACTTTATTAGCGATAATTTGCGAGGTGGCGAGCCTGACAAATTTAGCGTGTGAAAGCTTTAAATTTAGAGCTATTATGAACTGTCACGTCCGTATGTACGTGCCAAAAGTCCAAAATTTAGAGCTGCTCTGATAGGCTTATTGGAAAATTTTTAACCGCCTAACGAGTTTTCTTGGTTAAACTGGACTTAGAATTTAGTTAGTTAATAAGAATATGTTAATAAGTAAAGTTAAGAAGTAACGGTATTAAACTAAAGTTATTCTGTAAACGGCAGAAAAATAAATGCAAGTATTTGTACTTAAGTGTTCTTATTAATCTCGCAACAGCAGCTTTGGTCTTCTTGTACAAGTGTATTTTAACTAAAAGAATTGCCAATTACCCCGACTTTAGGCGTATCGCGACAATACATAAACAAGTTTGATTTTCACAACTAGTACAAAACGAGAAAAGAATTTAAAATTAAATCAACATTACAAATAACTGCACATACAATAAAATAAAACTTTCCGATAAAATGACAACACAATATATACATTAAAATATATACTATTATCAACTTACATCTTTAACCCTCTTGGTATTTACGTAAGTGTGAACATTCGCCATTTCCTTTTGTTCCCTTTTGGATAATTCCACAAATATTATGTCATGTTTTAGAACTGATTGTATACAGAGTGCTCATTGTATCGTGTAACAGTTAGGTAGGCAACACATACGACAGTTGATAAGAGCGAACTGCATATTCTCTAACTAAATAAAAATCGAGATTGTCACAAATGGCATTTATTCTAAATGGCAATTAAGATAAATTCAATAAATAGCACCAAAAGTGTATGTATGTAATTGACCTACACAGTTCAGTTATACTTGCCCGTAGTGTTTGTTTATTTTCAACGGGTTGGTGATACGCTTCTTTTTTCATTTTATCCCACACAAAAGAAGTCTAGTGGAGTTAGATCTGGGCTGCGAGAGAGCCAAAGATGGATTGATCCTCTGTCGATCACTCTGTTGTTAAATGTAAAGTTCAAGTAGTCCCCCAGATCTCTTTGATAGTGGACAGGCGCCCGATCATTATGAAATCACATGTTCTCTCTAATGTTCAGAGGCATTTCTTTATACATTTCTGGCAAGTTGTTTCTTAAAGAATGCAAGTAGGTGCATGGCACCAGTTAAATGACCTTCGAAAAAATGAGGACCGATGACAAAATCTCCCAGTACACCACACCAAACATCACTAAAGATCCTTTGGAAATGACTTTCCCTAATCCAGTGGGGATTTCATTGGGCATGGTAGTGGAAATTGTGTCGGTTAATAACACTATGGAACTATGGACTATGGAATTGAAGCAGCGGTCGTATACCGATAAACCACCATCATATACCATTTTCCTGATATGACAATCTGCTATGGTGGTGAACTGTTTGCTATTCTACGAAATCTAAAATATATCCAAGATTATATTGATGCCAAATATGAATGTACAAACAGTACTTCCCTAAACAGCATCGTATCAATACATTCGAAAAATCCACTAATTAAACAAATGCAAACGGAACTCCACCAGATTACATCAACAAGAAAAGAAATAGTATTTATATGGACATCATATTTAGGCATTCACGACAGCAATATGGCAGACCTATCAACTAAAAATTCCAACTTAAAACCCTTAGTGAACATACAAATCCCTCAAGAAAAAGACATTAAAATTGAAGTGAAACCAAAAATCCAGAAAATATGGCAAGAGAAATGTCTGTAGTATCTTGCTTTAAATTTTTAATTCACATTCTGGCGGTATTTGTATTTCCACTTAACGGCACCTGTTTATTTTTTTCACAGGTGACTGTGGATATTTGTTCTTTATCGGTCACCAATAACCATATGAATCTTTAACAATTTTCTCTGTTTTAAAATGTACTAACGTAAATGTTTCGGATTTACAGACATTATTTTTTATACATTTATACAAATAATTTTAGTTGGTTTTTTCTTATATTATAGATTTTCGCCGTTATGATTTTTTTTGTAGGATTCGTACGTAGAAAAGTAATAATTATTATTGTAAGCTAAATAGATTTTGTAAATAGTAGATCAAATTATATTAGAGAAGAATAAAGAAGTCAGAAGAACAACATAGAAGAAAAAATCAATTTTGGGAACAGAAATGTACTCAAATCAAAAGTTTCATTGGTGGTGCACGATCTACAGAAATGTGGAAGAGAATTGAAACAATGAAACTAAACAATATAGATCGCAGTAAAATGGTATCAACGGCTTTACATCTCCAAATATAGTAAACTAGGTAAAGCTAGTTTAATATTTTTAGATTCAGTCATTTTTATCTAATATCATTTGGGTTGTTTATTCTACTCTATTTATTTTCTGCGGCAAGTATACAAAAACACTGATATTTCTCAATGTACACAGCCCCAAAATTATAGTCATACAAAAGTTCATGCGTGATAAAAGATAGAAGGCCACCTAATTCCAAGCTGTGTTACAAATCAAGAAGTCTAAAAACTACAAAGAACGTTAGTTGCAGAACACCACAACAAGTTTTTAGAGAAATAACAACGACACTCCAACAATCTATGTCTTGGTGCTGTCAGGTAATTATGAAGGTTGCTAAGTATATTTAGAGCTGCAACAATAGCTTACACCATAGAGATTATGCCAGCCATACGTACGAGTACCTACATTAAATGCATGGTTATTATGTAATTGTGCCTTTCAGAATAGGTTTTTTTATGAAGTCTAGTAAAGGGTCACACTACAAAGACAAAATGAATACATCGAATGTTACACAGCAATAGGGTACTGCGGAATTTAATATCCGATTACTTTTTTTTATCGAATTTTAACAAACTCGGAAGAAACAGATTCAGAGACGATCAAGAATTCGCAGCAAACATAGAGGGTCATTTAAACACAAAATCGGATTTTTTTCTGAAGGTTTTCAGTTGCTATTAAAACGTTATAATATTTGCATTCTTATACAATGAGAGTATGTTAAAATAATAATTTACGATACAAGTGCGCAAAGCTAGTGTAACGTAACGTGATAAATGGCCTGAAAACGCCTGTCGTGCAAGAGACGGCCATAAACTAAAATGTGACACTAGGTGCAGTCCTAAATTTCTAAAATGTGAAATTAGCGCTGTGACAGGTCTGGTGAAAGAGTTAATAGATCTGTAATGTCAGATGTGATTTGTGTTGTAGAGTTGAACAATCAGAACTAACTTGTCTAAACGTTCACGATGCAATTCCAGCACAGCCGGGGTTATGTCGTAAACCAGAAATATCGGCCAACAAACCCTTTTCGTCCCAAATAAGACGAAAAGGGAAAGTCAGCCCGGTCAACGCTACAGTTGTAAACGCTCGAAAAGGGAACGTCTTTTCGACCGACGACTTCAACATCTTGTGCTACAATAGAGCTTGACAATCGTTTTGTACTGAATAGAATAAAGAATGACCCTTCCATTCAGGGGCAGATATATAAAAGCAGTAGCTTAGTTTTCGAGAGCACTGAGATTCATTCATTCGATTCAATTCAATCACTTACTCATCGCGTATCACTTGTACTTCTTACTTTGACTTAATATCACGTGTTCGTAATATTCCGTAATATTTGATGGGTCGAGGACTGAGGTCAGCTTCCATAATCTTTAATTAATAATTAATTCGGTATCGAAAACCAGGCTACTCAAATTCGTACTTGTATTTTAAATTAATATTATCGCATTTGTATATGTTATATTTTGTTCGTGTGTTCTAAAGAAATAAAAAGGAATGTTATTGTGTTCCACAAACGGTTGTATTTTACTGAACTTAATTCTGCAGTAATAAACAACATAATGGTTCCAGTGGCGCAAACCAACCAAATTGGTAACCTGCGACTGGAAAAACTAAAGACGCTTTACGCATGTGTATCGTACAATATTTTATACGATAGAATTTATAAAACACGGTAAATATACAAAAAATATTTAAATGTAAATTAGGATTACCAGCAAACGGTCGTAATTTTGCGTGGTTAAAAATGTTATAACACGTTGCTACTGACGAAGTGCACTAATGAAAACATGTTGTTAAACAGTCGTTTTACAAACTTAAAACTGCCAACTAAAAGTCAATTTTACACACCGTCAATATATTTTTTTTCTTCAAAATTTTCTGCCGTTTGTTTTCGTGTTTATTCCGGCGATATAAAAACTTTCCAAAGTACTTATGGTTGGCATAATTCTTTTCCTATGGTGTAAGTTATTGTTGCAGCTCTAGGTATACTTAGCAACCTCTATAATCACTTGATGGGGGTGTCGTTGATTTTTCTCTAAAGCTTTTTTATGGCGTTCTACAACTGTAGAATGTTCTTTGTGGATATTTGATTACTTAATTTGTAGCACAGCGTGAAACTAAGTGGCTTTCCACCTTTTAATACGTATGAACCTTTATATGACTGTAATTTTGGGACTGTATACATTGTGACATATTAGTGTTTTCTTTATACTTGCCGCAGCGAACAAATAGAGTAGAATATGCAACCCAAATAACATATTATAAAACTGGCTATATCCAAAAGTATTAAATTACGTTTACCCAGTTTAGTATTTTGGGATAGATCAGTATTTTAATAATAATCACTAAAAGGTAGCAGTTTTTATAATTACACATAATTATTTGAAATTAAATAATTTGTTGAAGTTATGATTATATACAATCAACAATTATAATAGAATGGCATCTATAGAGCGTTCCAAATATATCTGAATAAGGGAAGGCCATGCTTTCGTTTTTTTAAATTGCAGTTTCAACATTTACGTTTTTTGGAAATTGTCACACCTGATTGCTTATTTGAAAAGTGTTGTAGATGCAGTTAAACATTTCCTGCAAAGATGTTATTAAAAATCAGGCAATACTGTGCCAACGTAAAAATAGTTGCTGTGTAAACTTAATAAGTCATGCCAAAAATTATTACACAGTTAAAAAAGTTAGAAATTCAGAAAACATACAAACATTTTAGACGTATTAATTCAGATCTACAGCATCAAGATATTTTTACGAGTGTAATAGATGTTTTTGGAGTATGTCTAGTATGTGAAATAGCTTATTTACTTCATTAGAAATAATTACCTTTCAGGAAGAGAGGTCTTCATTAGAAATTATTTTACGACAAAGACCAGACGAAACACTAACACCCGTATGCATAGTTATCGCCAGCGGCTCGCTAGCGACTCGCCGGTGTTTCGTTATGAATAGTATGTTGGCGGCACTGTACGTCTATGTCATATTCGAAGTTATCAGGTTAGATTTTACGTCAGTTTTGACAGAAACTGACACAAAATCTAACCTGCTAACCTCGAATATGTCATAGACGTACAGTGCCGCCAACATACTATTCATAACGAAACTCCGGCGAGTCGCCGGCGAGCCGCTGGCGAACGACTATGCATACGGGTGTTAATGTATGTCTGTTGAGCTTAACGGATGTACGCGCTTGGTCTGTAATTACATTTCTATTAAGTGTGGTGCAACACAAGGTAAACTTCATGATATCAACAAGAAACCGCAGTAAAGCTACTGCTGCCATAGAAGTTCTCGCGCAAAAAATTGTGGACAAAATACTAGAAAGTGACTCGCTCATAGAAACATTTAGAAGGATCCTATAACATAAGATCGTTGCTCTCTTTCTTTGTTTGTATGGTTGTATTTTTTTTCGCTGTCTCCTCGGAAGATACTGGATCGTAAGTTGTATGATGGCTTAAATCTTTTTATACTTAGATCGTAGGCCGGTTTTTATTTCCAAAATAGTACGAAGAAGTTTTAATTTCATTAAATGCTCTAAGCAGCGGAGCGAAGCGTCTGTCGCCGTGGGCTACGGTGTGACAGCTGCTGTGGCCGTGTGCTGTTAGCTTAGGTGATTCACTATGTTCATATACCATTATAGCGGCGCATTATTCAAACAAGCCATGTTGGTCCAGGGGTAGAATGCTCGCCTGCCACGCGGGCGACCCGGGTTTGATTCCCGGCCGATGCACGCTTTTTTTAATTTATATTAATGAATCTCTCTTGAATTAGCGAACCGAAGCGTAGTTCGGGTGACTCATTAGGTATACACAATGGTGTAAGTATCAAAATGGAAGACATTTTAAGAAAATACGAAAAAAAGTAATCCATCTAGAGCAAAAAGTGAACGAGTTGGAACAACAACTGGAAAAATCACAGTAAGAGATAGAGTAACAAGGTCAACACATCAACAAAGACACACCTCACAAAATAGTTGCTGGGCAAACACAAAAGGCGTGCTCCAACACTGTATCCCAAATCCGGGGCAAGTTGAGCATTGTACCGCCAGATAATGCTTAAACCACCAGCCTCTACACCGCAAGGTGAAATGAAGTTATCAATAATACATACATACATATAAAATTTTTTTCGTAATAGTTAAGTTATATACAACAATTTAGTAACTATAACAAAATTTGACCGCTATACAAAAACACGTTTATATTCCCAATAGTCCAAGCAATGGAGCGAAAATAAGGGTTCTACCACGCAAAAGCTCGTAACGAGATGAAATTTGGTAGGATGGTAAAATTTACTGTTCTGATTATAACCCTGACCTTGGCTGATGACCGCTCGCGCCGCCATCTTGGAGAGATGGCGGTCAAAATAAGTTTTTTACAAATATCTCCGTTTCTATTGGTTCTACGAAAAAAAAGTAAAGTAATAAATTGAAGAGCATAAAATTCTACATAAAATAGCTTCTATGTATTTTTTCTGTAAGACCAATCATTTTCATGATATAGAGCGCCAAACGTAAGCAAATAATGGTAATGTAGCGGTGGAGCGTTTTTTTATGTGCGAGGAATATATCTTTTCCTCCACTTTGCCCCGAGCAGGTTTTCGTAAACAGATATTGTCATACTTGCTCGCCACTGCAGTCATCAGAACTAATAGATCTACATCTTCTCCCACAATATGCACTGCTGAATAGGACGAAGACATATCAATAGCTGTTTGAATTATGAGATCTTCTGGTGCATGCATCACTGTAATATCAAACGTCGTTTATTCTAGTCTCGAAATAAAAACTTTTCTTGAGGCATGATAGGAACCATCGCTTCGTCGTTTTTTTTCTTGGCTATGCAAATCCTCTGAAATAACCAAAGTGGGTTGATGGAAGTCGAAACACCCATGATTTTGACACAGCTTGTCGTGTTTTGCAGATGTAGAACCCTTTCCTTCTGTTTGAATTTAACTCCATCAAACTTTTGGTCTATCATCTGTGGAATGCCAATCTTCCCACGCTCTAGTACCACATGACAATTGATAGTGTCATCCGCGACCATCCCAGTGGATGGAAGCGGGTTGTACTGAGATAACCACTCTTCAAACTTTAGTAGATCCGTTTTATCGCATGTCGATGTGTTGTTGAGTTGTTGTCATTGATAATTGTTCGATTGCATCGCAAACATTGTACAGATACACCAAGCCGAGTGTTCATATCGTCAAAACACATATTACTTAGGCCACATTTAAGGAGACAGGTGCAAAAAAAAAACGCTCCACTGCTACATTACCATTATTTGTTTGCGTTTGGCGCCCTGTATCTTAAAAACTATTGATCTGGCGGAAAAAATTCATAGAACATATTTTATGTACAATTTTATGCTTTTCAATTCGTTACTTTACCTTTTTTGTAGGACCGATAAGAACGGAGATATTTGTAAAAACAATATGTTGGCGCGAGCGGTCTTCCCCCAAGGTCGCAAACCCAGGGTTATGATCCTCGTTGCGACCTTTTGCGTGGTAAAACTACCCATTGTCTGGACTACAAATATATAAATAAATACCAGCACCCCATATACGAGGGTCACTCTATATATTGTGAGCTACATCAAACCCAAACATCTTGGAAGATCCCTATTTATTTTATTAAAAACTTTAATCCAATCTAGATTACTATGCAAAATATGATCTAGAAAGCTTATGCCATTCCCGTCGAAAAAAATGTCTGAAGATTAGTTAAAATGGATCTCAGCAGTGAGCATTTTCGCGCTATGATATTTTATGATTTCAAGTGTGGTTTGAGCGAAGTTGAGTGCTTGAATAGAATTAAATCCGCTTTTGGAGAAAAAAGTCCATCTAGAGCAACAGTGTTTCGATGGTATGGGGTTTCTAAAGGGACGGTGTTACTCTTAAAGATGGCACCCGTGAAGGACGTCCGAAAACTACAGTAACTCCCGAAAACATCCAAGCTGTTAGGAAAATGGTAGAAAAGGACAACAAAGTTACGTATGCCATGATAGAAGAGTCCCTTGGTATTGGATCAGAGTCAGTTTCAAGAATTTTACGTCAAGAACTAAAACTAAAAAAGTTGTTTTCCGCTGGGTGCGACATAAGCTTACTGATCAGCACAAAGCCGAGCATTTGAAAATGAGCCGCGATACCCTTAATTTTTTGAATGATGGTGGGTAACGCATTATTTCTAAAATTGTTACTGGTGACGAAACCTATATTCCATTTTACGACTGTCCAACTCGTTAGGAGAGTAAGATGTGGATCTACAAAGATGACCTAACTCCGGTGAAGCCCAGAAAACAGCGATCAATGAAGAAAGTGATGTTTGTTGTATTCTTCAGGAGCACGGGATTGGCAAAGGCTGTTAGGCTAGAACATCAGAAGACAGTAACAGCAAACTGGTATACCACTGTCTGTCTTCTTCAGGTGCTAGAGAAGCTTAGGGTAAAAGGTTTATTCTTACATCATGACAACGCTTCTTCTCATACCGCAAAATGAACAGTAGATTACTTGAAAGAAAATAAAGTCAAGGTTATTCCACATCCACCCTATTCTCCGGATTTAGCGATGTGTGATTGTTGGCTTTTCTTTAAATTGGAAAAGCATCTAAGGAGGCGTCGTTTTATTTCTGTAGAGGAGATTTAAACTGACGTTATGCAGCTTTTTAACATCTTAAAACCAAGTGACTGGCATTTTGCCTTTGAAGAGTTGAATCGAAGATTACAAAAATGTATCGACTTTGAAGGGGACTACTTTGAACATAAATAAAAGAAAAACTGAACTATTGTTAATAGTTACTTGGTATCTCACAATATATAGAGTGACCCTCGTACGTAGATATTCTTAACCTGCATAAATTCACATTAAAAAACCTAAGATTGATTACTCTGTACTACTAGATTTCCACATAATATATTAACTGAATAATACATTAAATTAATAAATCTGGGAATATATCTCAAAATATTAAATTTCCATGTATTAAATTAACACGCGAAATCTTGAAGTTTACTCCTTTGCGCCAAGACCGAATGTAATCAAAATGTCCATTAGTGGATTGTTCCCGAACCTTTTCCCTTCTTGTACTACTTCTTCCCGAATCTCCGAAATCCTCTTCCTGGTGTATTCCAAATCTCCAAATTTCTGGATAACGGACAGGCAGCGTCGTTTAAGTTTGTATTCAGTCGTACCTAGGCGAAGTATGTCTGCTATACGTTAAGAAATTTAATGTTCAACATTTCAACTTAAATATTGAAAGGATACCAATAATCTGATGATCTTCTGGGTGACTTCGAATAGCATGAATGATAGGCAAGGTGAATTTTCCTTCAGTAATGTCATCGCAAAAGGTTTTTCTTTTGAACAACTGTAATAGCAAAACATCATAAAAATCATACACATAGATACATAGATTGAATAAGTTAGTATTATCTTAATTTTTTGGTTTTTGAAATTTGAATAGTTTTATTTAAAGTATAAAGCCAGCAAGCTATATCCAACAAACTAACTAAGCTTACATCTTTAGAAGTAAGATTTTCGTAGTCATTTGCAATTTGAAAACCCACACCCAAGAGCTCATTGAATTTTGAAAAATCGTCTTTCCTTCCACTGCACAAGGACATCAATAAAGTGACTAGACGAAACCCAAAAATCCCTTCTAGAAAAAAAAACTGTCAAGTTATAATTATTTGCTAGTTAAAGTAGCTTCTTACTATCCTTGCACATTTGATAATATTCTTCTTCGGTGGGACAAATTGAACCTTCTGTCCAGTATATTTCCTGTCCTTGGCCTCTGAACACCTCTACGAACATATCAGCAACTTCACGAGTTGCTTCTGCAGTGTACCCCTGCGTAAAATTAATATAAATAGTTATAAATCTACGTTGCAAAAGCGAAACTACAAGTTTTCATTCTTTTTTGATACAATGTAATACTGTCAAAGCGATATTCTGCATAACGCTGTATATATGTAGTCGATTCCTTAATTTATCCTGAAACTAAACAGAGTATTCAAGAAAAATTCCAGGATTTACTAAGGCAATATAGAGAGTATCACCTACAAAAAAATCACTCGCAAAACAATATATGTATACTTTTTCAGCGATTTCTCCAGGAATTAATTTTTAGAAGTGGACGCCGCGTGACTCGTTGAAGAAGTGTGGTTGCGATAATTTAAATCGTAACTGACAGGAACCCAAGTTTTAGTAAATGTAATTGTTTTCTCTGCTTGTGTAGTTTGCAAAGTTTAAAGTGTAACCGTTTTTGCAAACGCCCTCAGCTGCGACTGCTCTAATTATGTATTTATTTTTCTAATCTCGAGAATACTTTATTATCATCCATGAGCAATGCATGAAGCTATAAAAATAGAAATATAACAGCTAAGATTCATTTAGACCAAAAGCTTCAAAATATTCAAAAATTGTTAGGATTAAGTACTTCGTTGCTACACCACGGTATAGGGGTATAGGCCCTTCACTAAACACAAAAACATTAACTATTTCTTTAAGTTGGCATATACATACAATTTTTGTGATAAGAATTCTGTATATTGTTTTGCTAAGGTTTCCACGCCTGCAGAAAGGCGACTTTGAATTTAAAAATGACAATCAATGACAATTAATAAATCTCATTATTTCAGTGTCAAAGTACATATTATTCTAGAAATTCTTGCCTGAACTTTTATGAAAGGTAATAAAAATATCTATTAATAAATGCTACATCAATAGTATCCAACAGAGTATTGTTTAGCATCCTTAAAAGTAGTTAGTTATAACATTTATGACAGTTGATAGGTAAGTGTTTTAGTAACGGCGTTTGTCAGTTGGATCACGAATGCCGGTCGAAGGGATTATGAGATTAAAAGATTACAGGAAGACTACAGTTTATTGTAAATTTTATTTCTTAAAATAAAGCTACAAACGATACATGTTATAGCAAACGTTACATGTTATAATTATTAAGAATTAGGTACAAACTTAGAACTAACTGATTTCACAAAACTGAACCTCGACACCGTCTTCTAATTATATTGCACAATTTTATCGTTAATATAATTTTGTTTTTTACAAGTTTCGTTGCCATTTTTTTTTAATAACAACATTTGCACTTTTAATTTTTACATAAATTGCAGTCTGAAAATTTAACAAAACATTTGTAAATTGAAATATGTTTGTATGGCTGCTATAAAAACTCGCATTAAATCTCGAGTGAAAAGATTCATATGCGTTTGTTGTTCTGTAGAAATTTGATTTGCAGGCCCATATTGTGGGTGGAAATAATGCCTTGTCGCTTATGTAATTATCATACAAATATCGTCGAAACTCTACAACTTTACTATCATTGGGCATTAAATAATACAATTCGGTATTGAAAAAACCGACTGCTTCTGTAGGTTCTAAAAACTGCATTCCAAAATACACCTTTAAATGATTTCCAATAGCAGAATATGTATTATTATACTCGGTTACCAAATTAAGAGCCTGAATTTTACGATATCAGGCTTGACATAAATGAAATCTACCGCCAACAACTCTAACATTTGGCCACATTGACGACATGCTTTATGTATTGAAAGTTTAAAATCAATTACGATTTCTGTAGGATTTAGTACTAATCCAACTTCATGACATTTTTGTTGAACAGTTTTAAAAAATTTAAAAAAGTATTACATTTTTTATTTGTCAGTAGGGCAAAAACTAACAGTACATAGTGACCGTTCTTAAAACCATGCACTGTAAACATTTTATAAAAATACTTGCTTGAGAATTTAAAGGTACCGTCCATATAAATTGTATCTAGTGAACACAAGAAATGTAAATTGCTGTAGCAGGAAAACACAATGGTTTCTTTAGCTTGATTTACACTTAACACAAAGTCTTCTAGTTTATTGGTTTTTAAATTAATATTTTGCACTGCACTATAAACATCTTTTTTTTTTCGGTAGCGGAGGTATAATTCTTCGTCGAGCGATATATAGGTTTCTTCTGATACAATCAACGTCGTTGGTTCCAATTTCAACACTGGCTCCGTTTGTTTGTAATTCCAAGTGAATTAATTTGGACGGTTTTTCAGGAATGTTTTTACAGCCTTTATTTTTATAGAATTGCTGAGTACTTGTCTTGCAATATTATTATTCACATCATGATTGTGACATTCACTTTTTTCGATTATTTTGTTTTCATCCACCATCTGCGGATGCAGCATCTCCAGCGTATTTTCCCACATTTGGAAACGTGAGCTTTAGAAAATTTATAATTGTTCACCACTAATAGTTTACAGCCCTTTTCACTAAACATCGACTGTGCAATTTCGTTTTCCATGTTTTCACAACTTTACTTTTCCACTGTTTAGCAGAAACTGGTAGACATTAAAAAATAATTTTTATGTTTACTACCCATAAGCCCGCCCCTAAGAAGAACTACCAATTACATCTTAAATCCCACTATGCTAATTACAACTACTTCTAAAAGTGCATTAAAAGACCATTAACACGTTATCTTAATTCTTAATACCTTGGGTAGCAACGTGGTCCAACTGACTGGTCATGCTAATCCCCAGGTTTCATAATAATCGGATTAGCTTTGGATTCGTGGTCCAACTGACATACGCCCTTTAGTAACCTTTTGTAGGTACAATCCTAGACAAATATGAATTTTGGAAGTACACTCATGAAATTATAGAAATCAAAGGCAACTTTGTGTGTTTATGTTTACTGAACAAACTATATGATACTGGTTTAAAATAGGTGTCTTCATGCTGCTTTTTAGATATTTTGTCTGACTTCAAAATCGCGTTGTTTCCCTTTTCTCAAAGGCAACAAGTAATAAATTAAAATAAAAAATTTGGTGTGATACATGCACACAACTTCCGTTTACACTGATCTTATAATTATTTTAAGTATTTGTCAAAAAATTTCAAAAATTACAAATTCTAAATAGAGCGTTAGTTGAAGAGACAAATTTTCTCTAAAATTTTAAGCTGCATTCAAAAATGTAATAATATACCGGGTGTTCTATTTAAAAGATGAGTCAATAAAAACACCTACTTCCGGTTATGTCATTTTTTTCAAAAGCTTCCTGTCGCATTCACATAGTACACAAAACTTATACCTATATGAAGTTTCAACGCCATACCTCTTTTAGTTTTTGAGATATTCTGTTACAGGCACACCCACAGACAGACACACAGCCAGATACGCAGACAGACCAAGGAAAAAACCATATATCTAATACTTACTATATTGCTAGCGGCTATGAGTGGGAAACTCACCAAGGAAGTGAGACAGACAATCAACTCTTCAATGTATAACGGTGAGCGGTGCGCAAGGGCGGCGGCGTCGTCCGCCCAATGGGGAAGTGGTCAAGTTTAAAATTCGCTTCTAAAGGCGGAGTTCGAATTCCCACGCATGCGCATGAGACGCGTTATACTCTAAGTGAGACTATGTCGGCGCCGTAATGTTTTCTAGCCTTCCGCGGCCCTACTAGCAATATATGTGTATTATATATATGGAAAAAACATGTTTTTTGGGTTCAGGGGACTCTAAAACGTGAAGATCTGTTGAAAACTCAATTTCGAATTTTTGGGGTGAATTCAATACTTCCTTTCTTGTAAAAGGAAGTAAAAATCAGAAGTAACTTTTTTACTGGAGCCCAAGAACAACCAACCTTCAGAAAATTGCTTAATACTGGCAGACGGCTAGATACATGTATTGCAAAAACTTGTATTCAATTCATATTAATAACCAAGTATGTAGTTTGGTTATTTACCTGAAATGTAAATGTCGGAAGTAAATTACGGCGAAGGTATTTCAGTTTTGAGGTATTCCATATTATATCTGTTGGAAAGTTCTTAATGTTGAAATATATTTCAATTGGGTACTGCAAGTTGAAAAAATCTACACATCGGATGTAAGTAGTACCGATGGCACTACATTTTGTGGTTGTTTTGAAACAAATTTAAAACATCGCATGCAAATCCATCAGTCGTAAATCAAATCAAGGTCTTCAAATTCTTTACTTCATTTGCTCTCTAATCAAGCAACACCGTAATCTTTTAGGGTGAAGAAATCGCTTAGTATTAACACCCGGATATTTCTAAGAGGATGGCAAAATAATGGATCCATACGCTACAAGTCAGAGCAGCTTTTCTGAAGGCAGCCCTAATAAATCCTTAATAGCAATTCTCGAGAACTTAGTTACCTCAGATTGGATGAAGTCCAGAATTCTCTCTAGAACGATACTGTAAGCGTAGTTAGCTGCAGCAAGGGTACTAGCAGCTCCATAAATACTGTGTGCAACTGGGATGCCTCTTCTCAAGGTTGAACCATCCTCTATGTCGTCAAATCTGAAAAGATTAAGTTCATAATATCCATCGAGTTTTAGACAAACCAGTTACAAGAAACTAGCATTGTAAAGTATTCGCAGAAGGTCTTCTATTGCGGTCAGTTTTTCTTTAGGAACATGATGCTTGTGGTTTTTAGATTTTGCGCTATATGTCGATATGGGTGGAGAATATTCTAAAAGAAAAAGATTCTTAGTTAGAAAGTTTGATTAAGTTCGTGACTCACCCCGTCCAGCGATTTTTCTCCGGTTCTGCTATATATATCTATATGATAAGTGCCATCTCGTCGAGCTTTCGTTATTGTTTTGGACATTCTCTGAGATTTTTATGATTTCTTCTAACTATGATCTGCAAGTAAACTTTGTTGTAAATTGCTCCGCTTTCTTTTGATCAGTAAATGACAATCAATCGTCTACATTGAGAACTACATAAAAAAGCTGTAGGTTTTCGGAATCGGTACAGTTCGAGTGGATTTTTACAAGAGCATAATGGTTTAAGCTTGGCATCTGCGAAATTGCATTAATTCTAACGTGGTTGATAGTAGTCAGATGTAAGAAAATAATAATAATAATAATAATAATAATAAAGTATTTATTTTGGTGAAGGGTAGATGTTATACAGAACACAATTAGAAGTTATATATAGATTATACACACCAAAATCACAAGGTTCAGTTCAGTTAAACTGTTTTTCAACTAAACCTTGAAATTATAGATGACCAGTTATATACAACTAATGCCTACATTAACTAAGAAAAATTACACTAAAATCTAAATAAAATGTTACTTAGCAAAGCCATATGAATACGAACAACTAGCTGTATTATATTAGCAGGTACCATGTTACTAATTCTTTTTTAAAAGATATTTAAAGTAATGTTTTCTAAAGGAAGTAGTAGATAATTCTTTTAACGGATATGGTATTTCATTGTATATATTGCTGATGTTATATTGAAATGAACGTTGAAAAAGAGCAGTTTTATGCTGTGGCGGTGTAATAAGACCCTTGTGTCTTAAGTTTAAATTATGTACATCCGTTCGGAATGTTATCTTATTGTATAGGTAAGGCGGTTTTTTATTAATAATTATTTTATTATATAATGACGCTGTATGTAGTAAGCGTCTGTTCTGCATGTTAAGCCATTTAGCTTCTATTAATTTGTGTGAAATATGATCAAATTTTCGAATACAATAAATAAATCTTAGGCAAGCGTTTTGAACTCTCTGTACCCTTTCAGCTGAATCATAATCTAAGCAAGGTGAGTATATCTCTGAGCAATATGAGAACTGAGAGAGCACTAGAGCATCACACAGCAATTTTTTTTAATCTTTAGTTAGATACAATCTATGTGGATACAGTAGCTTCAGATTCAGGTATGCTTTTTGTATACATTTGTTTATATGAGCCCTGTATCTAAAACTATTGTCCAAAACAAGGCCCAAGTTTTTGGCATTTTCTTTTAGTGGTATTACTGACCCATTGATTGTAATTTGAACTAAAGATTTTACATTTTCGCAGTCAACTTTTCTGCCAAACAGAAGAACACAGGATTTCGATGGATTTAAAAGTAGACAATGTTTGGTTGACAAATCAAATATTTTATTCAAATCGCTAGAGATGTCTGTCATTCCCTGGTTAAAATCGGATGGTAGAAATGAGCCATAAATCTGCGTGTCATCAGCATACATATGCATCTTACTATGTTCAACAAATTCAGAAAATTTTGAAGTATATAAAGTATACAGTAGTGGGCCGAGAATAGAACCTTGAGGCACGCCTTGCAATATGGTTCGTGCTGAGGAAAGATTACCGTCCACATTTACACTTTGAGTTCTTTTATTAAAGTAACTTTTAAATAAATCGATTGCATTTAGAGAAAAACCTACGTATTGAAGTATTGCAAACAACAGATCGTGGTTAATCGTGTCGAATGCTTTGCTATAATCCAATAGGGTGAGTATTGTCAATCTTCCAGTATCAGTTGCCTTAAGAATATCATCAGTAACGGTCATCAGTGCAGTAGTGCAGCTATAAGAAGGTCGAAATCCCGATTGTATATCTGATAGCAGGTTATTTGTATTTAGGTAGTGCATTATTTGACTATTCATAATTTTCTCGAGAATTTTAGAAAAGGTAGGTAAAATGCTTATAGGTCTAAGATCAGAATATTCTGCCGGATCACTAGTTTTAGGTTTCGGAGTTACAATAGCGTGCTTCCAAATGTCAGGGTAAACGCTTTCTGTTAGACAGAAGTTAATTATATGTGTAACATATTTATATATATGCGGACAACACGCAGCTATCATTTTGATATTAATTCCGTCTGCACCTATCGCGTTACTTCTGATATTACCAATATAGCGAGCCACTTCATCTTCAGATACAGATACAAAAGAAAATTTGACAGCACTTTCCCTTCTCAAGTTATTTAAATAAAATTCTTTTACAGTTTCATCTACTTGCAATTTAGGAACACTATCAATAAAGAAGTTATTAATTCGATTTGGATCAGACATAGTTGCGGGAATTTTAAATGCTGGTGTGTGTTTAACATTTAAGTGATTAAATTCTTTCCACAATTGTTTTGTTGAACAATTTTTTGTCTTATATGCAAAGTACGCCTTTTTTTCGTTTATAATACTAGCACTTGTCAGATTCCTTAATTTATAGTATTCCCAATGAACAACACTTTTTGACTTTTTAAATCTTAGTTTTGCATTATCCCTTAGTTTCATCATTAGTTTTACATTGTCAGTTATCCAAGGCATATACGGTTTTGTAGTTTTTATTGTTTTCCAATGTGGTTTCAACTTTACACTCAACACTTCAACACTTTCAAAGCTGCCTTTGTAACATTTAAAGAAGTGACAACTATTGTAAGAATCATTCCTAATCATATTTTTACGGATGTTTGAATACTAAGATGGCTTTAACTATAATTCCTATTTTGGCTATTTCAAAACTACCTTATGTAAATATCTATACAGAGAGATTTTCTTTACTACGAACACGGCAGACAATATGTCGAATTTACAAATTCCGAAAATGACGTTGACAGTTCCTGTATTTTGTCAGTAGATAATAGTTCAAATTGTAAAATGGTATTAACAGGGTCCAACATTCAGAAATAGGCGTTCTTCGTCGTTATCAATGTTACATAGAGTAATTTCGAATTTTGGAAAATTTAGATGTTTCTCCCCAACAGCACATGGCTATACTTGTTCCTGCACGTTAACAGGTTACAAATTAAAAGTTCACTAACTAACTAAGCTGTTGACGTGCAGGATCGAGTATAGTCATATTATTATGTGTAGCGTATTTCTATACCGTTAGTGGCCTTCTGCCTTTTTTTGCTGATGATTGTGTTCATAATTAAATATCGTCACATGTCTTTAAAAAAGATGTACTTGGTTTCCACAAGTTGTTAGGTAAGACTTCACTTATAATTACTTTTATACCAACAGTGCTTATTGTGATTTTCCTTCTAGGCTTTCTAAAATGTTTTGAAAATAAAACGAAACGTCAGGCCATTACATACAAGTGGTTTTATTTCAATCTAACTATTAAAGCTTAGTAATTGTGCGTAGCACTGGAATCTTATGAACGATTCATTAGGAAAATTATATGGGTTCTCGGATGGTTCGATTATTTGGTATTGTGACATTTTTTCTCTCGGATTTTCAACTTCTGAACGACGTACGTGGGGGTATCTGCATATTTTAGTGCAAATAAGGATTTAGATTTTTGTCTTAATTCGCTGTTTTACGAGGTTTGTAGCTGGTAAGGGAATTTCCGAATGATAGATTTCTATGAATTCAAGACAAATTTATTAGTAAGGATTTTTCTTCGGTATTTAAGTGTTCTGTTCGTTATTTATTTTCGAAGTTTTGTAGCAGTAAATTTTTTGTACGGTTATTATGCGAGGGTTTAGTGGTAATATGATTATTGTTAATTTGGACTTATATTTTGCTCGTCAGTATAGTCAGTTAAATAGAGTGGCTTGTTGATGGTTAATGTTTGCTCTTTGTCAGATGTATTAATCACGCTAGTATAAACCCAATTATTATGTAGTCGTACAATAGTGGATGACATGACCAAATGTTGTGAGAAATTTAGTTTGGGTGAAATGTTGTCTCCATTTGTAGGTACCTACTGCAGGTAATTTGACGGTTTGTTCAGTCCTAGCTGGCACATTAATGTAAGTTAGTGTGTGTTGATTAATTTTGGAAAAGTTGCACTGGTTCCTTTTTTGAATTTCTTGTTTTACTCATGACTCATTATAAAAGAAAGGTATTGTGGTTTTCCCGCAATACCCATTTGTGAAAAACCTCTCCAATGTTTTCCTAATCAAATGGAATTCATACAAATATTATTACCTAAACAAATATCAACAAATATCGATGGTAGCCGAGTAATACAGGTTTACCTACATCAATTCAATCAAATCGAACAGTACCTACCTAAATTCAAGCAACACTGCTTCTTTCCCACTGACTCTTTACACATCGATTACTCTCATTTTATTATGTCTGTATCTAATAAAAATGCCCCCAAATTTTATTAATTCATAACCCAAGTTACTTACATACGTCACAAATAAAAACGAGAGAATTAACCAAATTCAAAATTGCCACCAAAAAAAAACTAATCACCGAGGAATCCCCGAAACTACAGAGCATTTAAGAAAACATTTGTCTGAACATTTTTAAAGTTTACGAATGTATGAGATGTTTTTCGACTTTTTTATATTGCGACCCCGTGTGTATATCGAATTTTCTATTTTTCCGCTTCAATTTAAGTGTATTCCGAATGTTGTGCAGGCTTTGGCGTTATCGCGTTACGCAGCTGTGAGACCGCTTTGGGCTGTTTGGCCAAACACGTTGTTTTCACATGTTTTCGCCTCGCAGTCGTGGCGGGCTGCATTTAATCGTGTTTCTTGGTTGAATTTAAAACACCAGTCTGTGAGAGCAAGAGAGAGGTTTTTGGAAGTTTTTGGCTCCATCGCAGTCTTTCTGTCTGCGCGGGCGACACCCCGCCAGCTTCTTGCCTATCGACAGGGTGGCGTGTTCTGGCTTGAGTCAGTCAGTGGTTGGGGTTAGTTGTTGGCAGTTGATCTCGGACCTTATGTAGTTACTGCGAGCGGGTTTTAGAGTGTGGCTTTTCTCCGCCCCCCGCGGCCTTGAGTCATGGGAGGCGGCGCGGCCTCTTGCCTAGTGAGTGCGTTTATGTGGCGTGTATTCCAAGAGAGCTTTTCGAGCTGTTAAGGCTTGCAGTTGTGTTTGATCTGGTGACGCTCCGTTTTGTCGACCAACGCCCCGTAGTCTCGTGTGCCGTGCAGGCATATCACCACCTCTACGTGGTGGTCACCCTGTTTCTTTTCCATGCGAGTCCCGTTGCATGGTGTCCTGCGAAGGTATTCTGGAGTATGCGTCATCAGCAATTACAGCTGTAGCCTTGAAAAATTCCGAGCTGTGAAGCGGAGTCTTGCCGCTAAGTTGAGAGCCAAGTGATGCTGCAATAATAAAGGTAGCGTGTATTTTAGATGTTAGCCGTTATATCGTTGCTATGTGCATTTAATACTCATCCCTTGCATTTTGTACGCTAACTAACGTCCATAATTATATTCTATGTAATGTTTAATGGCCACTATCATCTTTCACGCATTAAATTAACGCTAGTGATCCTATTTTGGGGCCAGATTTAATAGCAATACTGATCCCTTGCATTTTGTAAGCTAACTAACGTCCATATTTATATTCTATGTAATGTTTAATGGCCACTATCATGTTTCACGCACTAAATTAGCACTAGTGATCCCATTTTGCACACATATTCTACCGCGTCTAGCTTTCGGGGTTCTGTCAAACGTGGGACCCAAAGTCCGAATTCCGTGGCGCCCTATTATTTAGTAACATCCTGTACATGTCGTCACGCTTGCTCCTATAGTATACCGTTCCTAATACCACGCCTATCTCTCTGAGCGTATTAAACCGTGGCTATTAACCTGTTTTCCAGAATTGCAGGGCAAGTGTTGGCGTTTCCCGGACATGATAAAGTAAGTGGCACTCTCGTACCCTCAAGTGTCACTAGAACAGTTTCATACTGTAACAAATTATATTGGAAAGGAATTAATAGCGACGTTAAAATCTATATAGACCCTTATGAAATTTGCAGACATTGCAAATACAACAGATACCCGATAAAACAACCTCTTAATTTAACACCCACTTGTAATCGATCGTTCCATACCGTGCATATGGACGTAGTTCATTTCAACGGACGAAAATATCTCACATTAATAGATGCATTTTCGAAATTTGCGCAGCCATACTCTTTAGTGTCAAGCAGCATTATAGACACAGACAGATTGTTTTATTTCATAACGACCTATTCGACACCAAATGTTTTAGTTGTGGATGGAGAATTTAATAAAAAACCTTTCAAAAATGTCCTATAATTAAACAAAATCAAAATACACGTGACAACCTCTTATAACTATCAATCGAAAGATTGCATTCTACCCTTTTAGAACACGACAGGCTACTCGACAACACTCCAGAAGAAAGAAAAATCCTTTATTGAAATTTGGCCTACAATCACTCTATTCATGCTAATTTAAACTATACCCCCTACGAAATCCTATTTGGTAATACTGATAGCCGAAACCCTTTTGAATGTGAATATAATAAACATTTTTTTCAAAATTACTTTATTGACCATCGAGAAAAAATGAAGTATTTTTTAATAATCTTCATCCAACCAAAGAAAACCGTACTGCTAAAATAAATGCCCGAAGAAAAAACCACATTTCATGGGACCTTACATAGTTGAAAAGACCCATGAATATGACACGTACGAAAATCTAAGATCCTTTTTGATGCTCTGTTACGGTTTAAATATTTATGCTATGGTGGTATAAAATTCCGGACCTATAACTTACTCAAAATCTTTAGAACCGGTTGATTTTTTTTCAAATATTTCTATTGCATAAAATATAGAAGATAGCGAGAATATAATTGGTGTCAGAGTAATAGAATTAACTTTGAAGTTCTTAAATTAGTACTAAGACGAACAGTAATGTCGCTCATTCTTCTCTGCAAGCTATTACATAATAAAATAATAATGAAATAAATTCAGTAGAGGTTTTAGAAAATCTTCTCCACTTATAGCAATGTGTTTATGTTACATGAAACTAACGTTACAAAATGAGAAGCTGGGCATTTTGAACATTAATGAAAATAAATACAAGGAGTTATATGAACCAGTACCCTGGTGTGTGCACTTAATGGAGACTAGAATACGAAAATATTATATTTATATCTATTTAGTTGCTTTATTCCTTTTGTTTTATAATTTTGTATTTATGTTTAGTTCATCTTCTCTTTTGAGAAGACTGTAATTAATAATAAAGGACCAGGCAATTCAACGATTAGGAGTTTGTATACCCTACCATAATTTCATATACCTATTTATGATTACATACAAAAAATACGTAGATGCCTTCATTTCAAATGAAACAAAGTATATAGGTCAGGGGTCTGTACTATTACCTTTTGAATCATAGGGGTATGTGATCAAGAAAGTTTGAAGAACACTGCTGTAAGGAGCTGCTCATTTAACTTGTTAAAATGAGTAATACATTTTCCGTATAAATTCGCTTGTGTTTTTCCCCTTCCGTCAATGCCACCAGAAAAAAATTGACAAAAAAGTAAAGCCACACTGATTTATAAACTGTAACGTTTCTATGACAACAATAAGCGTTTTCTACATGGAAGACATTTTCTTCCCGGGAAAAAGTTTAAAAATTTTAGGCAGTTATTTTTCGTGAATAGCAGCGTTCTTGCATATCGTCTAAAACATCTGGAGAGTTTTCTACTTTTGGCTTTATGTCAGAAAAAGGCCCGAGACTATTTTGTTTCGGAAAAGTGTTATATTTCTATTGAGAATTATTTAGAACCCGAAAGTTGCTTAATACGCAAACCCATTTTTGGTTGAGAAAGTTTAAGGTTGTATTAACGCAGCATATTTAAAAATTTATTTTATCTACTCCAATGGGATAAATAACTCATTACGCCACTGATTTGACACTAATTCCGTTAGATAATGAAGCTCAGACACCACTCAGTTATCTAATGGCTTCATTACCTAACTGAGTGATGTAATGGCTTCATTACCTAATTAAAATAGTGTCAAATGAATGACATAATGACATTTGTCTATTAAAATATTTTTGAAACTGACAGATCTGACATTTCTCTTAATGCACTTTTCTCAATTTAGACAGTTGTAGATAAAATTTTGTACAATACATGTGTGATAATGCATCATTAATATACTTGTGTGCTTACATAACTCGTGCTACGCACTCGTTTGTGACTTACACACACGTATTAATTAATGATGCTCTTATCTCGCTTGTATAGTAAATAAATATTACATAATATTTATTGATTTTCTACAAGTTTGTACATTATTTTATTATAGCTGGAAAATTATTATTTATAGACGATACGATAAAGATGCACAATGCTCATATTATGATGGCATAATTATACAGTCACTGAACAAGGGTGAAAGAAAACCGGAGCTCTCTGGAACACCATTCTGGTAAAAGATTTGGAAATGAACGTCGTCCACTAAAGAAAAATAATAGTTTATGTTTCATAAACAAGCCACTGAAAATTAAACCAAAATGATTTCTCAGTAAAATTATTATAATTATATTATGATTATTTATGTGAGTTTTTTGTAACTTAATATTGTCAAATATTAAAAGATTCTTATTAACAATATTTTTGAAAGCGCGTGAAGCCAAGACATTTTTCCCACTTTCACCACTGCATACTAAGTACATCTAGCCCAAAATGTAAACTTACTTGAATTCCAGGCTCCTCTAGAAAACGACACCTAGAACGTCTCACGCGCTTAACGTATCACCAACAATTATATAGAAACTGAGAGGGGAACTGCGATTATATATACAAGTAGGCTTAAAAGCAGGTTAGTAACGGCTAATAGCTTCAGCAGCTCATGCCGGCAAAAAAAAAAGCAGGTTGGAGAATAAAATTAAATCATAACGTAAGAACTTGGCGGTTCCTAGCCTTTGCTTGTCTACGCAATGATTAAGGTGATAGAATTCACTTGACTATTCAACACTATGAGGAAGCAATATTGCAGATATTTGCTTTTTTAACCAGTAGGAACAGTATATCACTAAATATTGGGCACCGTGCAAAATACTCAAAAAATAATGTAAGTACTCAAAATTCAAGCAGCCTTGTTGCAAAATATCGCTTACCAACGACATTCATTTTACTGATGTCGCTAGGTTACGTGCAAATAAACATAAACAAACTGTATAAACAAAGTTTGCTTGCTTTAAAAATTTGAAAATGTCGCATTAATAATTACTATTTTAATAACCAAAAGTTATTTCTTTAACTAATTATATTAAGTGGACTATTTTGTTTTAGTTAAAATATTTTGCTATTTCCATAAAGATCATTGCAAATTTCACTCAACCAAATCACATTTAAGTATCACTCGCCTTCAACTCATGACATTTGTTATGGTAATTTTGTTTCCTGAAATTTAATTTAATTTACATGGAAATGGCAAAATATTTGTCAAAAATATATCCACTACTTGTGGTATTAATCTTAAGAATATCCCTTAAACATATGTAGTTGGACATTTACATAGCAACGGCGATTATTGATAATCGGAAATTTTTGGAAATTTACGGGGAAATTTCCACTTACTGTAGTTTTGACAAAAAACCGTAACAGTTTAGTATTTAGATATTTCCTTCTTAAATACTTTCTTTACTGTATTTTTACATTCGTGATATTCTTTATCAAAAGCTAACGCGTGTTTAAAACATTTACTGATGGTCTTATAAAAACCACTAATCTCAGGTTAACTTTAATTCGTTGTTAAAACAAACAAAAGTGCATCAAAATCTCAGTGCTTATGACATTGTATTCATTAGTAAACAAATTTTGATGCGCTTTTGTTTATTTTAACAGCGAGTTAAAGGTAACGTCAGATTAGTGACCTTTATAAGACTGGCTGTTAAAAGTATTTGCAAAACACGTTCGGCAGCTATTTTTTTCTAAGAAAACCAGTCGTGCATGCCTCCAAGAAAAAATCCCTCCTCCTTCGCAGTTGGGATTTTTTCAGTTGGCATGCACTCATGCTCTTATTGGAAAATAACTGCAGAACATGTTTCCAAATATTTCCGGATTTCTTCAAGCACTTATATTTCTACTTATTATTCAACACTAAAATGAACGAACCAATGAAAATTGTTCAATTTGTCAGAAACGGCCAATCAAAATTGATTGTGGGAGTTCCGAGTGATGGTGGGTAACGAGTGGACGTAGTTTTGTGCCTCTGCGACGGGTGTCTATTTCACTGTTTACCGCAAACGCAAGTACACACACCTTTTTGATACCTACCTAACAATTCCTTCCCATATACAGCGATAAGTTAACTACCTATCATACGGTCGTGACCTGCAGGTCATTCACCAAAATCAGTATGGACGGGTCTGCAGTTAATGCACCTGCAACCGATATGAACAAATGTATCGAACAAAGTGGGGTTTCCAGCCACAGAAACTCCACTGCTTCTCAAATATTAAATAACCCCAACGTGTCTCACCCTCAGCCAAACAGGATGCAAAATTTTGCAAAAGCTGTTAAAGATGTAGATGTAGATACCCAAAAAAGGACCAGGCGGTAGTTATGAATGCAGTCGATGGAATTAGCATAAAAGATTATATCTATGCTGTTGGTAAACTTGTCAATCCAAAAAATATACTTGCTGCTTCTAGGCTAACAAATAACAGAATTTGCATTTATCTTACGAATAAGGACATAGTTGATAATATTATTAACAACAATCCAAGAATAATTTTTTTTTTTATTATTACGATAAACCAGTTCAGCATCAGATATACTATTCATAGTTGTGATAACAGAATTAATATATACATAATATTAATACATAACTATAAAATCTGACAACTGTACAGTGCAAGAATATAATAAATTAAATGAATAAATTAATAAATTAGTAAATTAATAAATTAATAAATTGTCAATGGCATGATACATGAACAGTTAGATTTATTAAATAATTAACCTTCAATTGTCGGCTACATAGTCTTGAGGTAATCGACGTTTCAGTCTTTTATGTATATTTTTCTTGCCTAACTGGTGCACTTGCACACTCGAACAAGACTGTAAGTTTTTGTAAAATGTCACACAAGTTTGTCTGATGAACTCATTGATCGTTTGCTGATTAAGTTCATAATGAATTTGAGTGTTTCTGACAAACCATTCAGCACTTATAATAATTCGCAGCACTTTGTTCTGAAACACTTGAAGTTTTCTTATTTGAGTTTGTGATGTATTACTCCATGTCGGGCACGCATAGGTAACTATGGGTCTCAAAATTGAGTTATACAATAGCAAACCGCACTCACTTTTTAAGAAGCTTTCTCGATTTAAGATGGGATATAACATTGCAAGTCGAACGTATGCTTCGTTCAACTTATGGTTGATGTGATAGCCCCAGGAAAGCCTTTGGTCCAGATACACACCCAGATATTTAACCGCACTGTCCGCACGATTCCATTCGATCTCTTTTTTATTAATTTTTAGATGGGCTGGTGTAGTAAATCGCCGTAGGGTAAAAATTTTGGCTTCGGTTTTATTTTGGTTAATTGTAATACACCACCTGTTAAACCATTTTAATAACTGATTGGCGCCTTCTTGCAATTTAGCAACAGTGGCCTCCAAATTGTCACCTTGAGTGATCACCGCAGTATCATCCGCAAACATAGCAAGCTGGATGCCAGCGGGTTCGTCAATATCATGTGTGAAGATGTTGAATAGGGTGGGACCTAACACGGACCCTTGAGGTACTCCAGCTCTAATATATCGCCAGGATGAAAAAGTTGAGTTAATTCTAAGTGCAAATTCTATCTATAAGAAATTATGCTATAATTTTAAGCAGGTAGATTGGTAGCTTAATTTGTTGGAGTTTCAGTATCAGGCCATTTAACCACACCGTGTCGAAGGCCTTCCAAAAATAATATTAGTGTAATTTTTTTCTTTTCGAAGCCTTCTTCAATGATCTGCGTCATTCGTAATAGCTGGTGAATTGTTGAATGTTGATCTCTAAAGCCATATTGGAATGCTGGCAATATTGAATTTGCAACTAAGAACTCTTTTAAGCGAGATTGTACCACTTTTTCTAATAATTTAGATAGAGTTGGCAGAAGAGTAATTGGCCTATAACTATCCGTTTGTTGTGGGTTCTTTTTTGGTTTGTGAAACAAAAGTATATGGGCCATTTTCCATTGTAGAGAAAAATATCCTGTATGCATGCACGCATTAAAGACTATCGTTAGGTATACGAGGCATTTCTTAGAAAGATTTTTTAATACGATGTTGGTGATTAAATCGTGCCCAGGAGCTTTCTTCACCGGTAATTTTCTTATATAAAGTTCCAGTTCTGAAGGCGATACTGGATTTTCACAAGCAGCTTGTTTTTTGTTGATATTACTGACGTGTTCATTGATTTTATTTACAAATTCTTTGTTTGAATTATTGGTTGTAGTGTTAAAGGTACGTTCTAGGTTTTCCGCAAATATTTCACATTTTTGTTTGTCAGTTTCATATTTATCTCCATTCTCCAATATCACTGGTATTATTTGGGGTTTTTATAAAATTCGTCTAGTTGCTTGCCACATTGTGCCTTCTCTTGGTTGTAGTTCCTCAAGATATGTTTGATACCTGCTTATTCTGAAATTGTCCATTTCTCTTCGTAATTCGTGAGTTAGTCTGTTGAGGCGCGTTTTAACCAGTGCGTTACGTGTTCTTTGCCATTCTCTTCGTAATTTGTTTTTCTCTTTGATCTTGTTTAGGAAATAGGATGGCGTATATTCGATTGGTGCGTTCCGTTGTGTCGTAATGTGGGATGTTGATTTCTCTATTGAACTTTCAACTGCCTTAGTGAATATTTCAACAGACTTGTCTATACTGTTATTAGAATGTAAATTAGTTGGGCATTTTATTTGCTCATCCATATTTCTACGAAAGAGCTCCCAATCAACCGGCCCCTTTATCAACTTGGGGATATTGTTTATGTCTTGCACGTTTTGATCAAAGGTGACAAGTACCGGCAGATGATCAGAATTAAGTTCAGTAACAACAGCCTGATTGATGGGTTTTACAAAGTTTTTACAAAGAACAATGTCCAAAATATCCGGGCGATGATCAGTTCTAAAAGGTACGTAGGTTGGGTCTGATAGTGCTAATATGAGAACTGCATTTTCTGCTGCGTACTTTAATAGAGTTGACCCACTAGGATTATTTGTGCGACATCCCCATGCTGTATTTTTACTGTTGAAATCTCCAATTAGTAGTACTGCTTCATTTGTTGTAAATATTTCTCTCAGATCTTCTTGCTCGAGTTTTTTGTTCGGTTGTTTATAAGCACACAAGATATTTAGGTTGCTTCCATCATCCAGTTTTACTTTGACACCTGTGACTTCCAAACTTGATAAGTTAGGTAGCAGCAATGCTCCTACATTTAAGTTCTTTCTGCTGATAATGGCCACACCGCCTGAAGCTTTGCTGGTTTCTCTATCATTGCGACAAACACTATATCCTGGTATGCTAAAGGGTGTATTTTTTATTAGGTGCGTTTCGCTTATGCAAGCCATATCGACTGAGTAACGCATCAGAAAATCTATGAGCATTGATCTTTGCTGTTTAATGCCATTTGCGTTGAAATTTGCAATTGTTAGATTAGAAAAGATTCGTGTTTTATTTAGTGACATCACGAATAAGACTAGGGAGTAATGACAGAAGGATTGTTTTGATGTATGGAGTGATAAAATTGATTAGTTCTAGGATTATTTTACTTAAAGAATTATTGCTGTCCTTATTGTGTGTTGCATTGTCAACATCGGGTATGGAATTATCGACAATCGTATTTTGAGTGATATTTGTTGGCAGTTTTGGCCAAGCCTTTGCTGATTGAATATTTATAAAGTAGGTTTTATCTTGACCATGAGGCACATTCTTGATAGTAGGTAATCTGGCTTTCTGATTTTCAACAATCTTTGCTAAATAAGGACAGCCTCTATAATTAGCTGAATGATTGTTGCCACAATTCACACACTGTGGATCATCTTTTGGCGCTTTTGGACATTTACTAGTTAGATGATTGCCTATGCATTTGACACATCTTGGATCAAGCTTGCAATAGTTCTTCGTGTGTCCGAACCGCTGACAGCGATAACATTGTGGAATTGTTTTTGATTTATGTCTGGGTTCAATTTCGACGATGCAGTAACAGAGCTTTGTAATTTTAAAAATATCTAATGATTTATCTACTTTAGGTAGTTGTACTATAACAAGGGGCATCGGTTTCTTTTTGTTAAGCATAAGGGTAACTTTTAATACTTGAATTTGCTTGTCGCGTAGCTCTTTCTCGATATCTTCAACGCTTATCAACGGTGGCAAATTACGAATTATTATTTCAAGAGTGGCATTCTCTGGCTTCTTGTATGTGTGGTATTTAACTTGATTATCCGCGTAAAATTTGGTTAATTGTCTATAGTCTTCGATGCTGGTAACGTTAAGTTTTAGAAAAGCACCTTTATATGCGGTTGAGAAGTCATGATTTTTGGCGTTATCTTTGATTTCCTCTATAACTCTTTGAAAATTATTTGCGTCATGCAGGTAGATAGATGGGATTTTTGTTTTTATGCGTGTAGTCTCAGCTGCAGTGCTACTTTGTTCATTAGATGCCGTGATAGTTTCGTCTGGCATGTAATATCTGTTTTGTTTTAACAAGTTTGCATTGTCTAACAAGTATCTTTTATTATTACTATCTCCATCAGGTGAGTCTAAAGAACGTTTGTTTTTTGTTTGCTTTTCTTGATTATTTTGGGAAAGTTCTCCATGGTTAATTACCGTTATAACTGGCTGAACATGTTCGCCTTTATCGCTAAGTAGAATGGGGACCGCTATCCCCTCCACTTTTTATTTGATTTGCGGATTCGCGGTTTAATTCGCGGATTTATTCGCGGATTTCGCGGTTTTGATTCGCGGATTGACCCAATTAATTTCGCGGTTTGATCTAATTAATTTCGCGGTTTGATCTAATTAATTTTCAGATGTGTTACTGATTAAATTACGCATTAGCTTCCGATTAAATTACGCGCGGCTATTTTTAATTTGCTTCTGGAATTACACGGCGGCCATCTTGGTTTTCTGGCGCGAATATTTGATTCATTTTGTGGATCTGTTAATTGGCCACCTCTTTCGTGCAATTTGACGCCGTTAGATTATTTTCTTTGAGGATAGGTAAATTCGCATGTCTACGTCGATAAACCGGAAACAATTGAGCACTTGGAAGCCAACATTCGACGCGTTATTGCCGAAATACAGCAAGATTTACTGCGAAGAGTGTGTGAAAATTGGACCTCGAGATTACGTCATGTACACGCCAGCCGCGACGGTCACATGCCCGAAATCATATTCAAACATAAATTCCATTAAATTATCTTTTAAATAAAGCCAATTTCATGGATATTAAAAACATTTTTCTGTGTTTTATTTAAATTTAAAGTTCTCCCACTCTAAAAAAAATACCCTTTATAACATCCAAATGAAACGTAGAGTTTTGGTTGTAGGCATTACGTTTGTTGTGGCTCCAAATGCATACGATGCAATGGCAAAACTATTTCTAAAAAAATTCTTGAAAATATGCAGGTCGCTGACAAGCTCCGCGCCTCTTGAACTTACAATAATAGTTAGTAAGAAAGTCGTACTTATACCACACAGGATCCCTTTGAAAATGTGGTTTTTGCTGTGGAAATTCTACGTGGTTTGGGAATAAACCATGATCCCTGGACTTGAAAGAAAATGTGGGTGAAATCTTAATCTGTAAGTAATGCGTGCGCTCTCACTAATTGTAAATGTGCCCTTATATCTTGGGTGGGTCTGGAAATTGCTTGTTTTTCGTTATCCAGAACGACAACGGTTATGTTGGTTTTAAGTGTAATACTTATGATGTCTAGGGTACGAAGAAAAGAGCTTCAGGCGATCTCGATCGAAAATATCTCGATATGAGAAACAGAGTAACAACTGTAACAGGACAACCATTATAGCTATTGACGGTGTTATTGAAACAAGTCATTATTGGAGCATTACAACGTTGCTTCTTTTTTAAATGTGCATATTTAGCACAGTGACCGTTATCAAACGGATTGGCTGTGTATAAATCCCACTCCCCCCTCTTTTCAGTGTGTGAGGCGACTATAACATTAACGATGTTGAATTCCCAAAAGGTTTTTAACACTTTTTCTAAATATTTCGACTGGCCGATAAAAACCAAAAATTTTCCTCTCGGGCTAGTGCTTTTATTCCAAATTCCATTTGAAGTGAGCGTTAACAGAATTAGTGGAAAAGCTTAATTTCCCCTTAATACTTTTGTTAGTTAGTAACGCAATTCGTGGATTATGTACATATTTGATCATCTAGAGATCATCCTGCTCATCACATACAAAATATAACGTATCGTTGGGAGAATAGCACTTTTTATTAGTAAGACAAGGCAGCTATTTAATGTTGAATTTACTTCTACACCATTTTGCACGCTTGCTCTGTTAGCTAGTGTCAGGTGCGTTGTGCGTTACTTGATATACTGTAATAAACATTAAACAGCATTTTGAAAGAGGCTAGAAAAAGCAAGTAACTGTTCCTAGATGACAACACTGCCAACTGAAACTTTATATTTGAACCAAATCTAAAGTTCAACTAAGCGAAACTAAAGAACCAATAAAAAGTGAGCTTCTGGAAGAGGTACATTCATATGGAGAAACACAAATTCTTCTTAACTAATTGCCAAGTTTTCGAGTGCTGTTGTTAATTAGTTTTACCCTTCACAAAAAAATGTGCAGCTCGAAGATGTTTTATGTCATGGAACTGCAACGCAATAACTCCAAGAAAAAAATGTCGACCACTTTTTATATAGCGACTTGTTTGCTTATCTGACAAAATAGTAAAAACACACAAAACAATGCACCCATAGCCAGAGTTGTGCGGACTGCCGTGCAGCTTTTCTCCTCAAAATGTTAAACGAGACATGAAAACATTTTCTGGTCACTACTCGGCGTTTAACGCGACCTTCCCGCTTACGAGAAGAGATCAATGGTGTGTGCACCGACATTTCTCGTTGTGCCGTTACGGCCAACTCAAAGTGCACGTCAAATTTTAACAGTGAAGATGTTTAACGAATTTGAGATGTGACGGGGCTCTTCTAGCGATTTGAAAGAACCACACGTGATTTGGGGATAGTTGGAAAGAGGATGAACCAACGCGCATCGTACTGTCTGGTTTTTGGGGTCTGCGATGCACGGGGGTGAAGTTACAGGGGTAGAAAGCTGAGGTGCATTTGTAGCAAATTGGATGTTCGCATAAACAGGGAGAAAGAAAAGATGTCGAATTTTGTTTGTGGCAGTATGCGGATGAATCGGTAGGATTTTAAGAATTTTGCAGCTCAGGTAGATTTAGGGGTTGAAAAATGGAGAAATCGTTACAATTATCAGAAAAATGGTAAAATTAATATTTGTGTGAAATGCGCTGTTGGGATACTTTTTACTTGTCGATTTATTTTTTAAGATAGTTCGCGATGTGGGAATCTTGCAGCCCAGGTGGATTTGGGGGTTGAAAACTGGGGAAAACCGTTATAATTATTATATAAGCTTTACAATTAATATTTGTGTGAAATTCCCTGTTTGGAGATTTTTTACTGGTCAATTGTATCTTTTAAGAGAATTCGGGATGTGGGAATTTTGCGACCCAGGTGGATTTGGGGGTTGCAAAATGGGGAAAACGATATAATTATCAGAAAAACTTTAATATTAATAGTTGCGTGATATTCGGTGTTTGGAGAAATAGTAGAAATACTGGTCGATTGTATATTTTAAGAGAGTTCGGGATGCGGTTGTGACGGGGGAATTACCTTATTTTCTCAACTTTTAAATAAGAAAAATGTGCAATTTTTCTTCTGGCCCTTTGTAAAATTGTAAATTTTCAAGTAATAGTAAATAGCGTGTCGGATTGTATTTTTCTCTAACATGAATAATATTACGTGGGTTAAGATCATTGCCGCGCTGCACTTGTTCGCAGAATGGTAGTGGCCACTGGCAGGGTTAAGATTTTAGTGTCAGCTGTTTGTACTAAAACTCAATGCGGGATTGTAATAGAAAACGTTGATGGGGACAAACTACAAATCCTTTTAAAATATATTTATTGAACAATTTTAACAGAAAACTAAAGATACATATCGACTAAACAACTCAAAGGTCTATTCACATCTAATCCCTTTTTCACACTGTTCCGTTCCTCCTAATAAAGGCATCGTTGCTCCAGTTCTTATATTGGCTATTAAGGCACATTTTATGAGTAAACAAAATATACTATGAACAATAATATGTGGAGCCGTCGATCGGATGTCTTGTAATTCTCAGAACTCCTTTAAAACGGCAAATAGATGTAATAATAAGAATGACTCATAAAAAAAATATAGAAGTTGCAATTTACCAACCAATTTTCAAGTCTGGCATAAAATTTCCAAAATTTGAAAAGATTACAAAGGATAGAAATAAAAAAAAGTTTTAAAATTGTTGACATCTGTATTATTATTATTTACTATACGCCACGAGAAACATTACTGCGAAATTCTATTGCAGATCATTAATAAATAATACGTATTACAGTGTGAACCTTTTCAGCATCTTGTACACTTTAATATTAATTTGCAAGTAGATAAAGATGTTGAATTCGATATTACATTCAAAGTTTTTTATATAACTTTAAAATATGTACTGCTTATATGAGTAACTCTTATTATTACATTTATTAGCTTTCTTAAAGAAGTTCTAATAGTTACAAGCTATCTGATCGGCGGATTCACATCAATAATATGTGAAGCCGCCATAGTTGGTGTTGTTTACTCATGAAACGTGCTTTAGTAGCAAATATAAGAACTAGAGCGAAGATGATTTTATTAGGAGGAACAGGGCAGTGTGAAAAAAGGATTAGATGTGAATAGACCCTTTTGAGTTGTTTAGTCGATATGTATCTTTAGTTTTCTGTTAATTGTTCAATACATATACTTTAAAAGGATTTGTTGTTTGGGGAGATTTTACATTGTATAAACTAAGTAACTTTGTATTTTCCGTACATATACATATGTATTATACTTTTAAAGTCCCCATCAATTTTTTCTACTACAATCGCGCATTGAGTTTTGGTACAAACAGCTGACACTAAAATCTTTACCCTGCCAGTGGCCACTACCATTCTGCGAACAAGTGCAGCGCGGCAATGATCTTAACCCACGTAATATTATTCATGTTAGAGTAAAATACAATCCGACACGCTATTTACTATTTACTTGGAAATTTACAATTTCAGAAAGGGACAAAATAAAAAATGCATGTTTTCCTTATTTAAAAATTGAGAATATAAGGTAATCCCCCCTCACAACCGCATCCATAACTCTCTTAAAAAATACAATATACCGGTAGAAAGTCTCCAAACAGCAAATTTCACACAAATATTGATTTAAAGGTTTTTCTGATAATTATAACGTTTTCTCCATTTTGCAACCCCCATATCTACCTCGGCCGCAAAATTCTCACATCCCAAATTCTCTTAAAAAATACAATCGACCAGTAGAAAGTCTCCAAATACCTAGCTAATTTCACATAAATATTAATTTTACAATTTTTCTGATAATTATAACGGTTTCCCCATTTTTCAACTCCTAAATCAACCTGGGCTGTAAAATTATTAAAAACCTACAGCTTCATCGACATTTTTTCCTTTTCCCCTGTTTATGGAAACATCCAATTTGCTACAAATGCACCTCAGATTTCCACCACTGTAACTTCGCCCCCGTGCATCGCAGACTCCAAAAACCAGCCAGTACGATAAGCCTTGGTTCATTCTCTTTCCAACTAGCCCCAAATCACATTTGGATCTTTCTAAAAGTATGCGTTGTAACAACAGCGAACGCTTTCGTGCCAAAAAATCGTTTTAACCCCTGTATTTTCGCCCCTCGAATCTTACAATTTTAAAACCTCTCCAGAATGTTCGTCCTTGACGAGATCTTCAAAATGACACCAACAGCATTCACCTGCAATACGTACAACTTGCAAAAATTCGCAAAAACTGTGCACTTCCCAAGCGTCACACAAATCGCTAAAAGAGTACCGTACTAGCGTCACATCTCCATTTCGTTAAACATTTTTAATGTTAAATTTGAATGTAATATCTAATTCAACAGCTTTATCTAATTGCAAATTAATATTAAAGTGTACAAGATGCTGAAAAGGTTCAAAACTGTAATACGTATTATTTATTAACCATCTGCTATGCAGCAGAATTTCGCAATAACGTTGCGCGTGGTGTATAATAAGTAATAATAATACATATGTGAACAATATAAAACTTTTTAATTATTTCTATCCCTAAAAATTTTATGCCAGACTTGAAAAATAGCAAAATTCGTTTTCAATTCCTTAACGAAGATTGGTAAGTTGCTGCTTAAAAATATAGATAGATGTTTATTAAATATTTATTATTATACAGTTTGTTTACTTGGAAAACTTTGCTAAAATACAACCATTAAAATAATAATACCTATTCTAATATTCACAGGCAACGGCACTGGAGAAACCCTCATTTAATAAGCCGAAAAATCACAAACATATACATAGAAACAAAAAACCGTGTACTTTGAGGTGTCTGTAACTGTACTTTGCAAGTTAAAATAGCCTAACGCGCATAGAAATTGTATTCTTAATTAGTTAAATTGTGAAAATTAAACATCGCCATTAATAATATTGAGAAGGCAATTATCAGCCCACTTATCCAACAAATAAAGATCCACTGTAAGTGCCCCAGATTTAGTACAATGTCAATATCTTCACTTGTCACAAAGTCACTTGACTTGTTTGCAATTGACAGAATTTTATCTGGTAGTCCACTTTCTATTATTCTTCTATTTAGTGTATTTTCCACGTTTTCTCGAACTGCGGTTACGAGCTTTTTCGATAAGGAAATGCTGAAATTGCGATAGTGCGCAATCTTCCATAAAAAGTCTGAGACGTTCAGGATAGGGACTTAATTGAACTTTTTTTGAAGCTTAAACCCCAAGCTGTCAATTATGGCCGTACGCGCGACAGGAGAAAATACGAAAAGCTTCAAATCTGATCTTGCGAGTTGCTCCTCGTTATGACTTGGCTTTTCATATATAGGACCAGTCAATGCGCTTATCAATTTTCCTTGAAAAACTGAGAAAATTATAGAGGAATAAATTAAGTACAATATCCAGATGAAACGGATAGTCCCGGTTACGGGCATTACATTTGTTGACATTCCAAACGTATAAGATGCTATGGCCAAGATATTTCTAGATAGTTTCTTAAAAATTAGCAAGTCCCCGACGAGCTTTGCTCCTATCCAACTGACAATAACGGCTATCGTGAAAGTCGTACCCATACCACACAGGACCTCTCCTTTGAAAATATAAAGAATGGTTTTTGCGGTGGAAATCCTTCGTGGTTTGAAAATAAACCATGATGTTTGGTCTTGAAAGAAAAAGTCGCTGAAGTCGTAATCTGCACGTAATGCGTTTGCGCGCACTAATTCCAGCATAACTATTATTTCTTGGCTGGGACTTCTGGAAATTGATTGTTTTATGTTATCCACAATGACAACGGTTATGTTGCTTTGCAGCTTATTGCTTATGACCTCTAATATACGTAAAAAAAGAGCTTCAGCTGCTCTCCATCGGAAATTTCTGGACATGGGAGTCAAACTAACAACGGTAATAGAGCAACCATTAAGACTACTGATCGTGTTGTTGAAAGAAATCGTTACTTGAGCATTACATTGTTGCCTATTTTCTATGTGTGCATTTTTAGCACAGGTTCCATTCAAAAAAGGATTGGCTGTGTATAAATCCCACTCTCCCCCTTTGCTGCTTTGTGAAACAATTATAACATTAATTATGTTGAACTTCCAAAAGACTTCAAAAGCATTTTCTAAATATTTAGACTGGCGGATAAAAACCAAGAATCTTCCTCGCGGGCTAGCACTTTGATTCCAAAGTTCACTCGAAGTGAGCTTTAACAGCATATCGGTTATATATGAGTAGCGTTTGGCAAAAATGATAAAATTGGTGAAGAAGTTTAATTTTCCCCTTAATGGTTTTGTTAGTTACTAGCACTATTCGTGGATTATGTACAAACCTGGTCACCAAGAGATCATCATGCTCTTCAGATAAAAAATATAACGTATCATCGGGCGAATAGCACTTTCGCACACAAGGCAGTTATTTAACGCTGAATCAACTTCTACAGCATTTTGAGTGCTCATCATGCTAACTAATATTAGATGCGAAATTTGATATTTTGCAATTGACTGCATTTCGACGTCTAATAAATCATGAAACGTGTCTGTTTGATAGCATTGTCTTCACTTGTGCGGAAGTTGTTTATCGTCATTTAGGTATAATCTATGAGAGGTGATTAAAGTAAATTTGTGGGTCATGTTTGTCTAAACTAAAAGCTCTTCAATTTCACTCAAAATTATAGAGCGCAAACGGGATTAGTACATACGTACCAGAACGTGTAATAATAGTATACTAATTATCAACACTACAAATCATATACCACTTTTCATTGAGATTCAAAGATACAAGAGTAAAATTCAATTGATAGAACGCTAATGGGTTGTGGTTGTAACACAAAAACTCCACACTCTTCATTAATAAATCATTTAGAGCTTGCTTACGTTCTAAAATCTGACTTATAAACAGTGGAATACAATTAACTAAAAACTATTTTTACAATCTTGTATAAATGTAGCTGAATTTTCATTACAGTTGCAGATAGCAGTTGGTGTAAAATAAAAACCCCAATGTGGTTTTTGCAGTAGTGAGGTTTATGAAGACACCATAGTTAATTGCGATGTCTAAGCCAAGGTTATTGGAAAATTGCTGCATGAAAAATTACCACCCTTTTGAGAGACTGTAGGATACATAAAAATGACATGTGTATCATAACTAACATGTACTGAGGCAGAAGGCAGTCCAGGCTCTAAAACGTTCAGCGTGAAAAATTAAGGTAAACGGCAAGCTGCTTAACAGGCGTCAGTACTGTCAAGCAGTTTAGAAGAACTCCAGACATTTCTAGACAGTATCGCTAAAAGAAGCCACCACCACTAACGTAACAAATCCACAAACATCAGCTCCAACATGCATGGCAGCTGATATAGTTTGCTATATAAAGAGCTCCAGCGAGATTAAAATCAGCATGATGATTAATTTACTGTGCTATAGAGTACTACGTTTACGAACCACCAACGTACAAAATCGAGCGTTGGACTATGACAGAATCTCATTAAAGAGAAATCTGGTATTTCGACATATCAATATATTGAATAATAATCCGGATCTCATGAGTTGACCGAGTCATCAATGAATGTGTCATCTACAGTGCTGATATCCAACCGGAACTGATAGTGATTGTCAGCAGGAAGAAAAAACGCACAGCTTGAAGGAGGGTTGTAACAAAATAACAACGATTACCAGTAACAGTGGCAACTTTAATTTCTCCCACAGGTGAACCATAACAGATCTAAACATTTACACTTAGCTCTTGAGCCTGGAACGGTCAAATAACAAAATAATTCAGGCAGCGCCTGCTGCTTAATAGCAGTCAAACAAATATGGTAAATGGAGTCAATTCCATCAGATTTACAGTGATACAAAATGGATGCAGTTATGCAGAAAAGTACTATCTGCCAAACATTCGAAATTCGAGTTAGTGCGCTTTTAATCTGCCTAAAGGTCAAAATTGTATTATGCTGAAACATCCCAAATGATATCTATATTCTAAACCGGATGGTAGCTTTGTGGACCAAGTGACATTTTGTTAACAGTGTTTAACTATTTTGCAGCAAGGTACTAAATTACGGATCTAGGACAGTTTACCGAAAACACTTTACCGACGGAAAGTTGACCGAATGGACAGTTCACCGAAAGGAAACTTTGCCGAATGGAAATTTTACCGAAAGGAAAGTTTACCGAAAGGAATGTTAACGGAAAGGAAATTTTACCGAAATTATAAAATCCTATATATACATAGAGCGGGACACTGATTATACAATTACAACTATTTCAAGTGCTTTTTATTTTAGATGATCATACCCTTAAAAGAAGGCAATGTATTCCTTTGTGTTATTTTTACGAGAGCATATACCGGGTGGCAATGAGACCAGGCCATGCTTCTATCTCCGTTATTTATGAATGACTTTGGATGAAATTTGATACATGGATACTAGACATAATTTCGGATTAACATAGAAGTATAAAATTAAAATGGGGGACTTCCGGTTTCACCAGAAATAACACTAACTTTTATTTTTTAAATGGATCACCCCATATATTTTGTTTTTCGCAGCTTACGACTAAAATTACATACAACAGTGTTGCCGCATTTGCTTAGGTATTACGCAGAATTATTTAAAAAATTAATTAATTAATTATTCTTAAATTTAGTTTAGTACTCATTTTAATATCTTTTTTGGCCTTCCAACTGGTATGTGCTAATCATACTAACTGTCGTTTTTGTACCTCGACCAAAATATATTTTTCGACTACCGTTCTTTCCTTTATTTCACTATTCCGTACTCTATCAGTTATTGTTATTTTACAGCTTTTTTTCCCGTTAATATCCCATGCTTCTGCTGCATAGAGCGTAACACTATTTACCAATGTTTTACATATTCTTAATTTTGTTTGTATCCATAAGGGGCTATACCATTGTATTGGACTTAGAGATTCGATAATAGCACTACTTTTATTTACTCTAATATTTATTTCTTCATTGACATTTCCATGTGTACTGAATATTACTCATAAGTATTTACATTTGTTTACTCCTCTTATTTCGTGATTTCTTTCTATTGGTAGATTTTTTAATTGCTTGCCGCAGGAACACTATGTATTAAGTCCATTTCTCTAATAGGCATTCTGTAATTTTCTAACCATGTAGCTAAGGTCATGTTTGTCTTCAGAAATAATAATTTGATCGTCAGCGAAATACATAGTGTATAAGATATCATCATCGATTCGCAATCCCAAATTTTCACATTGTTTTTGCCACCCTTGCATAATTGTCTAAAAATTCTTTAAATAGAGTTGGCTATAATGAACATCCTTGCCTTAAACCTTTTGTTGTACAAATTTTCTCTGTGACTCTGGTCCCCAATTTTATTCTTACGCTGCTTTTCACATATAGTTTGGTACCGTGTGTTTCACTTAAGATGCTAACTTAGGGAAATCGTATTTATATGCAGATTCGTGGTTGTCGTTTGAACTGATAAGATTGATAGTAGTATCAATTGAAAGAGAAAAAAAAGCTTAATTCGATTCTACTTTATTTGAAATAGCTTAAAAATTGTAATAAATATTTTGCATTTTATTCACAAAACACAAACCATCCAAAATGAATGCTATTTTCTGTCAGTTGTTAATTCACGTATTTAACTTATGAATAATAATGTTGAATATTCTAATGAAGGGAGGGTATTTTACAGTGGCGTCGGTTTACGCACAGTTAGTGATTTATTCTTGGTTAAATTTAATAATCGACCTATTCCATCTGTATCAACAATTTGCAAGTTTGTAGAAATATTTGAAACTACAGCAAGTGTAGAAGCAGGGGATTGAAAAGGTAGTTTTAATATTGTAGTTTAAATAAATATTCAATCGAGATATTAACATTACAGAGAAACGGAATAGAGGAACCAACGATGAGCTGGAACAAAGAGTTTTAGGGTTGATAAATAATGATCAAACAACCAGCATAGGATGTATTACTCGAAAGTGCAACGTATTGACATGGCCAGTGCATAAGGTTCTGAATAATCATGGTTATCATTCCTACAAATCTCAGCGCCATTAAGAGATATTGCAGGAACGCTCAAATGAAGATAGGAACTTTTTGCGGTGAATATGTTTTACAGATGAATGTACGTTCACACTTAATAATGAACCAAATACATAGAACACTCGATACTGGGTCCAAGAAAATCCTCGGATAGCTCTTGAAACCAGAACGCAGTTTTCGCAGAAAATTAATATTTGGGCTGGTATTTTCAACAATAACATTACTGGACCGTTTGAAGCAGTTGGAAATTCAAATTCGGATTCTTATTTAGAAAGTTTAGATTGACCCTGCTTGTTTAAACTTGATTTAAACACACATAAATTTTATTTTCTAAAATTTACGAAATCCAGTTGCATGCTTTTAAATGCAATTCCCATTTATTAGCAAGAAAAATTTAATGTTGCAATCACCAGTCTTTGCCTCATAATTACTAAATTTAATATGTTTAAATTAGATTAAAAACTATATATTTCAGTTCAAATTTACGAAACATTATTCGTAATTTAAAAGCCAGTGTTATTACGCAATCATACGAGTTAAAGACCAGGAAAATGCAATTCTGCACTCCTTGCATAATACCGACCTACAGTAGTAAGTTCAACGGGCGACCTTCGCTCTATCAGGAAATAAAAACTGCACAAATTGCTTATCTGCTGTTTTGTAATTTAAACACTTTGTCCTATTAAACTGTATATATGAACTTTGATATTGTTACTGCGTTAAGCATTTTTTGTTTTGTATAAATACTAGTCTATTTTCATAATAAAAATCAATCTGCATTTAATGTTTGATTCATTCACTACGTCGCCACTTCTATACCAAGCCATAATACTGTCGAGATGTGAGGCTGCATCTCAGAAGTGGTTTAACCGTCGTCCCTTTAAGTGCCATTGACTAAGCTGGCTTAAAGCGTAGATGCAGTCTCATCTACGCGCTTAAAATTAGGGATAGAATCAGCGCAAAGTAACGGAGTCCTGATACAGCCTCTCAGGCAACTCTGTCCACTGCTTGAGGAGGAGTTGCACGTGAAAATCAGCAGATTTGGTTTCAGCATGATGGCTGTCCAGCTCATTATGATTTTAATGTGAGGGAATATCTAAGTGATAATTTTCCTAATTGCTGGATTCGTCGCGGTGGCACTATCAACTGGTAAGTAAAGTAGTATCCAATGAAGCGCATTATTTCTCTATGTTAGCACCTAAAGTGAAATACTCGGTATAGTCTTCTATCAAAGTAGCACTTATGCCAAAATTCTCCATTTATGTACATAGCTTATCAATTAGAACGCCACCTAAGTCTATTAGCCCTACATGCCGTTGGCAATCTAGTTACTTCTTTATTTAACTTATCGTACCTGCCTTTATATTAATGTTTTCAGTCTGCAGAAATTGTAGATGTAATTGTTTTTTTCATTTTCTACAGCCTTGTTCCACCAGCAGAGTTTTGTTTCTCGTTGTCATTTTCCTAGAGATTCTTCTCCAGTAGCTTTATGCAACTTTTGATATGCTTGTATTAGTCTTTAGTTGTTCTGTACTCTCCTGTTAGTTTCTCGTTTAATCTCTTTTTTGGTGTAAAAAGCTAGTACTTTCATTTTGCAGGATCTCTCAGTTCTAGTTTTTTCCTATCTATTGCATATAGCATTGTTACGGTATCAAACGGTTCTTACGACGAATCCGAGAAATGTGGCGCGCTCACCCTGGAAAATAGATAAAACAGGCTAAAGGCCCAAGCTGAAATGCGCTCAGGGAGATAAGGCGGGGTTAACACCGATACGCCACAGGGCGAGCGTCACTTAATACGTGTTGAAGGTTATCAAAGAATGGGCGCCACCAGCTCTGACTCGGGATCTCCACGTTCTGTCGGAACTGGACGGCGGAACGGGGTGGGGTTACAATCAAGTACTACTTCGAGCAGCACCTGAATAGCTATTTCGAGAAAATACGCAAATAACTATTTCGAGAAAATACGCGAATAACTATTTCGAGAAAATACGCGAATAACTACGTCGAAAAAATACGCAAATAACTATTTCGAGAAAATACATGAATAACTATTTCGAGAAAGTACGCGAATAACTATTTCGAGAAAATGCGCGAATAACTATTTCGAGAAAATACGCGAATAACTATGTCGAGAAAGTACGCGAATAACTATTTCGAGAAAATGCGCGAATAACTATTTCGAGAAAATACGCGAATAACTATTTCGAGAAAATCGCCGTACAATGCCAGCCGCAGCCACCTACCTGGAAGACCTACCCTCCGCGTCTGGTCCTCGCCTCAGCGCTGTAGTGGCACAGCGACACAGTCGCCCTGTAATATGTATACACCAACACAATAGTGTCAAGAAGAAACAAAACGGCGATAATATTAATACGTCTATTGGATGCCTGGGCGTGATCTAAATGCATACATATATACACAGGTTACAAAACATCATGGTTTTAAAAAGGAACTTAATGGTTAAGCCCAGCTGGGGAAAGGCGCTTAATGCCTAAGGGGTTGGCGTACAGTCGAGTCGGGTACCTCATCCAGGCCAGGTGTAATTGGTAAACGGGGGCTTAAACCCAACTACCGGTCGCCGTTACGCGTGCAAACAAAACCTGAATTCGGGCCCGAAACCTCTGAACACCCTGTACTAGGTGGTGATAAAATTGCCTGGCGGCACAAACCAACGATAGTTAATATTAAATTTAGGCGCTGACGGTGCTATCGATTAAGTGGGCTAACGGCGCGTGAGCTGACGCACACCACTGAATTTTCCAGCAGTGTGTACTTCCACTGCACTCTTTCACACAAAGTGTTCCGCCCACAACGTGCGATTATGATTCGAGACGGCGTGGGTACGCCACAGTAAGTCTCACCACGGGGTTACTTCGCTCTGGCACCGCACTGCAGCAGCTCGCAAGCGAGCAGCGGCACACATAAAGTTAGTTGGACAAAACAAGCGTCAGTACGCACAAATGCTATTTTTACAAGGAGTGTACCACGCTCTGGATTCGCACTGCCGCAATTTGTATGTGAGAAGCGGTACTCACAAAATTAGTTGAACAAAGCAAGCGTCAGTACGCACAAATGCTATTTTTACAAGGAGTGTACCACGCTCTGGCTTCGCATTGCAGCAATTTGTATGCGAGAAGCGCTACTCACAAAATTAGTTGAACAAAGCAAGCGTCAGTATGCACAAATGTTATTTTTCAAGCGTTACCTGACTAGCTCGGCCATCGTGCAGATGGGAAAACTTCCCTGGCAGCAAATGGTATGCGGGACTTGGCATTGCGGCAAAGCTCAAACGATGCGGAAGGCGAAAATGGCTGGTTTACTCACGAGTCCCCTTGTCGGGAGAAGTCTGCGACGACCTACCTAGGTTATGCAGAACTTGAGGACATCGCCGTTGCAATAAATGGACACAGCGATTACTATCCCGCAGCAGGCCCGGATTAAGAGGGGGGCCCAAGGGGCCCGGGCTCTGGGCCACCCACCAAGAGTGGGCCTCCCACCAATATAGGGGTAAATATCACAAAACAGGAAAAATACATGTCTCTTTGCTGTGAACTGTTTATAATGATAGGGAACATTTAACAAAAATGTTCATACATTCTGTTTACTGCTCTAGCTTGATATGAAATGTAATAATCAAACTTTATATCGAGAGATCAAAAAAAAACTGTTCCTCAGCGGGCTGTGGAAATTCAACGTATGAATAATATGTTGGTGACACTGTACGTCAATGTCAAATTCGAGGTTAGCAGGTTAGGATTTGCGTTATTTTGTGTCATAACTGAGCGTCCAAAATCATTATTATGGAATTATGCGATGAAGCCAAATAAGTAACTAAAAGGGTTTAACATACAGGCATGCTGCCCTAAAGCCTAAGTGGCTAATTAAATTACGGTTGGATGCCAAAATGACCTGACAGCATACACGAATCGTTTACGGATTTGTTTGTATTTCCATGGATATATGGTACATATATTGTTAATGCAATTATGTAATGATCACTACCACACACTGCTCCATGTGTTACCCTGATATATTCTACTTTTATGATGAAAGTGGAAATTTTACAGAATTTTGCAAAACCCTGTAAACCTTGTTCCCCCCTTCTAGTAATACATTTTATAATTGTAATGTTTTGGAATAATCGATTTTTTTTTACTTTTTCTGATGTTCACTTTCACCCCCTGTAGCGTTTTTTCGTCATGACACTTCCACCACTGCACTATTTTGGACGCTCTTTATCTTCTAGTGCAACACCTATGGCATTAGGGAGCAGGACAATAACCGCAGAGCAAACAAGTTATTGATTCATCATTATATCAAAATATTGCAGGCTACCCTTGAAATGCATTTTCAATTGCTCGTACTACAAGAGGCATTAAGCGCCAGCTTGGCCGAGCGGTTAGGGAGCTCAGCAAAACCATATTGTGGAAGTAGGGAAAGTAAGGCAGTTGTCGATGCTAACCACATAAACCGATACGCGGTTAACGATGTGCCAGATTGGTTGGATTTCGGCGACCCTGACTCGCCTTGTCTCAGGCCATGTTCCTACATGGAATGAAGTGCGTGAACTTTACTTTACTCTACTGGGAATTTAATAATTTGTCTTTTAAATGTCCATCAGTAACTCCACCACTCAACCCTCCGTTCAACGAGTGGGGTCTGTGAGTACCGGCAAAATTTAAATTTTGCTATAATTTTTCATTTACTAGGCGGTCTTCGCTCTACATTCCCAAAGTTTTTAAAGCTATACTACAGCAAAAAAATTGTACTGAAACGATGTTACATCTAAGCTCCCCACCCGTTGAATGGTGTAACTATATATAAATGCACACGTCGGTATAATCAGCGGTAAAATTATGGTCCTTTCTTACAGTTACAATGTAATCTTAGCCATTTAGTCTTGCTGTGTCATAAAGGTGAAAGGTTTAAGGTAAGTTCAATTCCCCCAACTGGGGGCGGGCTACATATCGACCTTGAGCCTTCTTCAGCTAAGAACGGGCCTCCTAGGATGGGCGAGTGGAAGAAGGGGGGGGGCGGGTGGAGAATGGAAGAAAGGCCAAGAATGGTGGAGAAGTAATTCCCCAGCATTCGCCTCAGAGAAGGTACTCTGTCGCCTCAGAAAAACCACCTATACACCTGAACCAGAGCAGATCATTGCTGGAATCGAACCCACGACCTCCCGAATGCTAAGTAGGCGTGCCATACTGTGAAGTGTTCTATTTATACTAGGGTGAAAACTTAAGTGTTTATAGCAAAAACTAGAACAAGTTGAGTAGTTAACAATTTATCTTTAGTTGTTAACATACAGTATCTACCCAAATTACTTGTAACAGTGTTAAAGTTTTAATTAATCTTGTTTCTTAACTGTCAAGATTGTTGGTCAAATTTGAGTGCCGCCATTTTCTGTACAGATTTTTAAAGTATCTTTTCTGTTTTTTAAGTGTACTGTTTTATCATTTTAGAAATATGAATGTTACGTTTTTGCCTTGTGTTATTTTTTTCTAAATATTAATTTTTTATGCTGCTACTACATAAAAAAATGTTTTCATTTGTTTATTTGTGTTTTTATTTACTGTTTTTTTTACAAATATATTGCAATGAGTTTAATAAAAAGATATCAAAGTGGACATAAATTGAACAATATTTTGAAGAAGTTAATTATTTCGACCTTGAGACAACAATATCAAGGTTGGACACCACAGACCCCACCCGCAGAATGGTGACTCTCAACAGAGATCACATCATTAAACATAATGTTATTTACTGTATTATGTAACGTGATGGTTCGTGTCATCTTGGTATTTAATAATCACCTTGTTAGATTTAAGCCAAACTATTTCTTACATTGCAATAGTTAGATGAAGACGAATTATGTGTTTAAAACAGAGCGTAGCAGGAACGGGAGTGCTAGTGATGTCAGTTTCAGTTACGTTTCGTTGTAGTATTCGCTAGTTGATATTCGGTATCGAGTACTCGTTTAAAACCATTGCCATCATTGCACCAAAATCAATTTGAGTATTTGTGGGATTATACGGTTATGATTCTGCCTGCTCTTCGCTAAAATTATTTAACACGCCGTAGTTAAATGTTTAATACTTTTTAATCTAACTTGAACTAATCTTAGCTTATCTTATCTTACCTAACCTAACCTAATGCAAATTACGTTGGAGCAGTATCTGTTCTCTTTGGTTTTGAAGCATTACAGTTATTTTCTTTAACATATTCTAACCTAATCTTACCTTGCGTAGCCCAACCTATCTTAAAATATTCTAATCTACACTAGCTTAACCTAGCTTAACCTAACCAAAGGAAAATTATGTCGAAGTGTTACTGTTTTCTCTGGATTTTTGGGCGCTACAGGTACGGTTTTACAAAATCTAATCTATCATAACCTAACCTAATCTTACCTTACCTAACCTAACCTACTCTAACCTAATCTAACAAATTTAATCTGTAAGAAGCTGAAAACTGATCAAATCAAGATTTTCATTCTTCACAAATATTCAAATAAATTTTTCGACAGCAAAACTATGACATTTTAAAAAGTATTATATCTAAACCTAGTTCTTCTCGACGTGTACAATAGTTTAAGATTTTAAAGTTAAAAAATTTATTTTCTTACTTTTGCTTGTGTTAACATTCACCTCGAGTACCTCCCTAAGGGGACGTTTTCGCGGTTTGGGACTACCACCACTAGAGTTCCTTGAGAGCCCTCTATTTTCTATTGTAACAATTTCTGCATTAAGAGAGTGGAGCGAGGTAAACTACTTCGTACTTGGTCAGCTTCTACTTTTGAAACTAAAACCGAAATAGGATTTGTATTAATATTTTTCCAAGCAAAATTGGAAACCCAAACATTAAACTCTTCATTCGGGAAAAAGGTTGAACACATTTTTGCAATCTTCTTCCAAAGTTCTGATGATACCAGCAGACACCTGAACTTTTGTTTCTTCTAAAATCTAACTTATAATTTTCATTGTACTCTCTGCGGCGGTATGGCCTGCTGGTTCTACTTCTGCCGCAACATTTGGATGAGAATTGTTGAAACTTTTATATCATCAACGTAATATGAATCGGTGAACAGAATAAGGCAACAAAGGAAATTTGCGTCGCCAAATACACGGCGAACGAAACAAAGAACTCAAACATCTGTTCACCAGCAAATCGCCTCGATCCTACAAAAATTTTAAGAAAACCGTTACCCCCATAAAACAATAAATCGCGGCACGCGAACTCAAAGAAGCACCAATTCGCAAGTATAAACCGCTGCAATAAAAGGGCCAACGGCTCGCCGAACCTCAATAACGGAAGCCGACCAAACGGCGCCGCAGCGAACAAATTAATAAACCAAGTTCGATCACTAAAACGCTCTTAAATCAGAGTGCGCCAAATCCAAAACCCCACATAAGGATACCTGCCGATAGGAAAAATCAACCGCCACCTAATAAAACAACCCCCAGGGCGCTAGCACATATACAGGTGGAGTAAAAGTAATTTTTCCATCAGACAGCAAATACATGCGGCCGGAGCTCGCTCGAGAAAGCGGCCGAAATTCAGCGGCCCAGCAGAAACGCATTTTTGTAACGGAGAAACCAGGGCCACGAAAAAATACAGCGGGCAAGGATACAATATTACAAATTAAATTATAATTAACGGAAGGAAGCATCCCAGAAAAGCGGGATTGGTCTCAAAAGTCTTATAAAAATAGCGCGCAACCGATCGAAGCATAATAAACTTATTAACATACGCCATAAGAGTAATGCTTAATTAAGCTTTACGCGGAACACGGAATTAAAAATTCCAAGTTGAGCTAATCTTTACCAAAACATAGCAAATTGGGTGTCGTTAGAATCGACATTTCAACGACTTTTGATTGCGACTCAAATCAAGTCGATAATTGATCACGCCGCTCAATTAAACGCTATAAATCCGAAATATATCAAAATCGGGCAAAACATCCCTTCTACTTCGACCAATGAGCGTCGAGATCGCGTTGGACAAAGGACTGGCTCCTTTAAATAGTCAGACGCTAGCAGTAAGAAATCACTCTGCCTCGGCGGGTCAATCCAGCAGCACTCAATCCAGGAGAGTCGAACCAGCACACTCAACCCAGGAGAGTCCACCAGCAGCCACTTCAGCTTCCAGGACCACCAGCAGCCACTTCAGCTCCAGGACCACCAGCCGTTTCATCTACTGGACTTAGCTGTCTGCCGCATCTTCGTGGACTTAGAGCCAATCCACTTCATTGGACTCTGCTGTCTGCCGTCTTCGTGGGACTTGGGATTCGAGCCACTTCAGCTTCCAGGACCAGCTAGCAGCTCCAGCCTCTCCAGAGCCTATCACCCTCGTGGACTTAGAGCCAATCCTACGCATTGGACTCTGCTGCCTGCCGTTTTTGGAAAGCCACACACCGCCGCCGACGTTGCCGCCGCCGCTGCTCACAGCCCGCCGCCCCGTCGCCAGTCGCCACCGCCGCCGCTGCAACCGCAGAAGGAAGCCGCCAACCGCCGCCTCCGCCGAGGAGATCAGCACTGCCGCCGACGTTGCCGCCGCCGCTGCTCACAGCCCGCCGCCCCGTCGCCAGTCGCCACCGCCGCCGCGACAACCGCAGAAGGAAGCCGCCAGCCGCCGCCTCCGCCAAAGGAGATCAGCACTGCCGCCGCTGCAACCGCAGAAGGAAGCCGCCAGCCGCCGCCTCCGCCAAAGGAGATCAGCACTGCCGCCGCTGCAACCGCCGAAGGAAGCCGCCAACCGCCGCCTCCGCCAAGGAGAGCAGCACTGCCGCCGACGTTGCCGCCGCCGCTGCTCTCAGCTCGCCGCCCCGTCGCCAGTCGCCACCGCCGCCGCTGCAACCGCAGGAGGAAGCCGCCGGCACCGCCTCCGAAGGACCACACCAGCTTCCAACTGCGGATGCCCATCCGCCATTTTCTTTTCTTTTTCTGTACATATATGTTACCTAGTTCTAAGCTTATTTGTATGTTAGTTAGTGTAAATATAATAAACTTTGTTCCAATCAAATCCAGTGTCTAGCTGAGGGTAACGCCCAACCTCTTCTTCCGAAACCGACGCCATTGAAGTAACCCTACCGCTGAGCATAGACGTAGGCTTGTTAAACGTTAGATTGAAGCTTCTGAAAATTAGAGTGACAGGAGACGGCTGCTGTAATAACTGCAAGTGAATTTTGTGATACTGCTAGCTATTTGCACTAAACCTCTGAAAGAGGAATTTCCTGCAAAGGCAATAAAACCATTTTTATGTTGGCTGGCAATAGCTTAAAAAACAGTACGTTTAAGAACGACGACTCGACAGGGCTGTCTCCAATAAACCGTTTCATTTTTGAAAAGAATTCTGAAGGAGTTGGATATCCAATTTCTGTTAAAGCTATCAAATGTTGAATCCTCTTATTTTAAGATGTTCTTTTCATGAGTTTGTAACGGTTGGTTCTTGCTCTTTTAGTATGATAAATATTAAATAACACACGCTTACACAACTCCCTTTATTTAGTAACAAAGAAAAACTTAACAATAAAAATGGAAGATGGGCGTCGTAAAGCCCTAGTCAAACCGAAGCTTGAGTTTTGTCAAAGTCGAAAAGCGCTTGTAGAAGGAGAGGGGCAGAGTTATTGAACATCCTGTTAAATCTCTTGCATTTGAGTGAGGATGGAAATTGAACTGCACTTTCGGCAATTCAAAATGAGGCTCCAGTACAAGTTCTTCTTCTAGTATTTTTTACGGAGTTTCTTTTGATGCAGGTATAATTTTATCTCTTATGTCCAGGGCAATATATAGACCTAATGCAGCTAGGACAATGTGAAACATAGGGCCGGTTGCAGAAAGCAATGTTAAGTCTGGTGTTAGCTAACATCGCGTCAAAGTGAACAAAAACGAATCAAATCTCAAATGCTTATGGTAACTATTACATTAGTAAACAAAATTTGATGCGATTTTGTTCACTTTGACGCGGTGTTAGCTAACACCAGACTTAACATTGCTTTCTGCAACCGGCCCTTAGTGTTCTTAGATGTTATTTGCTCCGTGAAAATATTGATTCTACTTGAGCAAACCAAAACACACTATCATTTGACCAAAGTGTAGGTAACTTAACAGATATGGTTGAGACTACAGTTTGGTCGCTACTTATTTTTGTTTCTGAGTCGACCACCAAATGTTAAGGGGAAAACTAGACAGAATCTTCAAAACCCCTATATTTTTGTCAAACTCTCTCATCTGACAAAAACAGCTTTCGAAAAAACTGCAGAATTCGGGCCCAATTCTCATCTTATTGTAAATATTAATAACTATTATTTTTCTAATCATAACTAAAATTAGAAGGAAAGCATGTAAAAGAAAGGGAATTGGCCCAGGATTCTGCAGTGTAGCCTAACAGTACGATTAATATGTACATTTTCTACTTGAATGTGCCTAACTTCTCATTTTTACTTCCTTTTACAATAAAGGAAGTATTGGATTCACCCCAAAAATTCGAAATTGAGTTTTCAACAGATCTTCACGTTTTAGAGTCCCCTGATCCCAAAATACATATTTTTTTTCATTGGTCTTTGTGTCTGTCTGTGTGTGTGTCTGTCTGTCTGTCTGTGAACAGAATATCTCAAAAACGGAAAGAGGTATGGCGTTGAAACTTCATATATAAGTTTTGTGTACTATGTAGATGCGACAGCGCATAACCGGAAGTAGGTGTTTACTCTTATGATTTTTCAGTTTTTTTCGATTTTCTCAAAAACGGCTCCAACGATTTTTTTAAACTTTACATTTTTATTACATTTTTAATGTGTATTGATGTGATATAGGTGACTTTCCAGTTGAATACTTCTAAAATGGGTTTCTTTTGTTTTTTTTTCAATTTTTTTATTAACTCCTATTTTAAATAGAACGCCCGGTATATTATTACATTTTTGAATTCAGCTTAAAATTCTAGAGAAAATTTGTTTCTTAAACTAACACTCTATTTTGTACCGTTTTTTGTAAAATTTGTAATTTTGAAAATGTTTGACAAATGCTTAAAAATTTAAAATAAAATTTTTGGCTAATTATAAGATCACTGTAAAAGAAAGCTGTGTGCGTGTATCACACCAGATTTTTACACATATATTCACTTTTCCTGAAGTTAATCTGTAGTTTTCTTTCTTCTAACTTATTTTTTAGTTGTATCATTATGATGTTATGGGCAAAAAGCAGGCATGCTGCTTTGTCCGACATCGGCATCCCCGAATCACTTCTATAATTTAGTCCAAAAATGTATAGAAGAGAAGAGATGATACAATCCAGCCTTCTTTTGAAACTTCTTTGATGTTGCATTTTTGGGTTATCTATCTTACTATTTTAAACCTTTCCTACACTATATAAATATTTTTTTCGGCATTTATCCAGTTTTCTTAAATCCGTAGCCGTCTCATTGTCTGTCATATTTTGTTTATTGTATGGTTCAATATTATTTTCTTAGCGCTTTTCCATTACTTGTCTCAAACAAACGATGCTATCCAGACACGATCTTCTGGTTTTAAAAACCACTTTGCATTTCATTTAATTCCCTAGAACGCATAGGTGGCGTCATATGAGACACCACCTATTTAACTATCCAGTTTTTAGTGATTTGCTGTCATGTTATCATATTCATATTTTCAGTACCTCTCCAGCAGGTTATTGTTGATATATCCCTTTCATGTTTAATTTCCAAAAATTGTTACAAGCTTTATAATTAGTTTTTTAGTTACTTGGTGTCGCATATGACGCCATCTATGCAATCACGTAACAAGTTTTCTCGGTAGGTGTTGGTCGGTAACAACTTGCCATCTGTCAGTTTACGTACATAATTTTCATAGTAACGTAATGCGAAGTGGAATTTGTTAAAATAGTACTTTACATAGCTACCACTACTGTCTTTATAGGATTACCAGTTAGCTATTATACTTGAGCCGCCGCACAGATAGAGTGGAGCAGTCAACCAAAATAACATATAACAAAGGTCACTCGATAATATTTTAACTATAACTACCTACTAAAAGGAACAGAAATGACGACCCTTATAATTAGAACTAATTTCAATTGACATTTATTAACTTTTTGAGGTTATGAAGCAAATATCGAAAGATCAAAAAAAAATATATCCTCTGGGGGCTGTGGAAATTCAAACGTATGAATAATATGTTGGTGGCACTGTAAGTCTATGTCAAATTCGAAGTTAGCAGGTTAGATTTTGCGTGAGTCTGTGATAAAACTGCAGTGTAATTTATGTGCTGAACATGGACTACAGAGTATTTTTTTTTAACTCAATTGCAACAGACCCTGGATAGCCTGAATAAGTTGGCAATACTGAAATGTATTGTTGGTGACACTGCAAGTCTATGTTAAATTCGAGGTTAGCAGGTTAAGTTTTTTGTCAGTTTTGACACAGACGGTGACACGGTGTCACCAATAATATACTTCAGTACTGCCAACTGATTAGCCTATCCAGGGCCTGCTGCAATTGAATTTTTAAAAAATCACACTAGTTATTTGTCAAAACTGTTTAACGTAGATATTAGTACCTGATCAGTTCCTTAGATTTAACAATTAATTTATTCATACTCATAAATAAATATTTTAACAACTTTAACCTCCGTTTTGAGCTTTAATATGTATCTATGCAGTCAAAATTAACTTCCAGTTATTAAAAAAGGCGTATAGTAGATTTAAAGTGCCTCATTAAACAGAAAAAGGTGTGGTGTCTTATACGACGCCACGTATGCGTTAATGTAACTTTCTTAGATGTATGCGTTCTAGGGTTAAGTCAGCCATTTGTTCATCTATCTTTATGTCACCACTTGTCCTCAGATCCTTGCCATAATTGGTATAACACTTAGTTCTTGATAACTATTACTTATCATATTTCTTGCTTACGTTCTTATAAATTGATTATGTTATTGATATATTCTATTCTTCCGTTTCTCAGTTAATTGAAATGATTGTGTTTAATTTATTTCCTCCTTAGCAGTTCAGGTTGGGTTCCCTCTGGCCCTGCAGCTCTGTTATGTTTTGTTCTTTGTAGTACTTTCTGTACGTGTTTTAAGTAAATTTCTGTCTACGTTTTCTACGGGGTCTAGATTTTCTTGCAGTATATATTTGTTTCATGTTTCTTCTAATAGTTTTTCATACTGTGTCTTTCCTAGTATTGGTGTTATTGTTAATTTTCGAGATGTTCGTTTTATATAATTTGGGGAGTTTGTAATTACTTTCTAAGCTTTCCTTGATTTACTGTAGCCTGAAGTTGCATCCATTCAATAGTTGCAAGTATTATTCCAGAATTAGTATGCAATGTTTTTTTTTCTTTCTCTCGGTTAGGACAAACTTCAGATTCTTCGTGTGTATAATTAAATGATTTAATTGCTTAGCAATAAACAATAAACATGTTTTTTAAGTTATTATTGTAGCCAAATGAAAAGAAATTTTATTAATCCGGTAGATATCTGCGATTTTTCACACAGGATTGCTTTTTTACTTACAGATCATACTTAGAAGAAGCTATAGAAATCTCACAGAATGTCTAAACTGGAAGCTCGATACCGCGGACTTCTTGCTGTAGATATCTATTGAGATGGCCCCTTATTTGTTTATTAATTTGCTTTCGGGGTTGTTTATAAAATTAATTTAGACTGATTAAGATATGCTGTCTTGTATTTTTGTTTCCTTGATCCAAAATAAATGGTAGTATGCCTTTAAGTATTTTACTAATCTGCAATTTATTATCTAAACGCTATCTCAGTAGATTCTCCAGCTTTCACTGCAAATATCCAAATACCAACAGGTCCAAACGTTCACAGCTCCCGATGTTCACAGTCTGCAACGCCTACCACTGATTCCTCTAATATTCACAACTATGATGGTCCGTCAACCTTCAAACCGCAACTAACCTGTTAATAACTCCTATTGTTCGTAGAATCCAGTCCTGCTCCCTTTATCAATGTCACCGTCACTCCAATCGATTCCTGGTAAGTTTCAGTATTACAGGTGATCCCAATCTAACCTTCTTTATTACTCAGATAGTACTCTGTATCCAGCAACACCCACAGAATCGTCCAAATCAATCAGCTAATTTCGACAACTTCCTTTTAAATGTTTGACCCGTCTTCCATGCAACCACCAACGTCACCAATGAATCCAAATTATATCTTGTATGTATCAATAAATCCAAATCCCTTCAAATAATGTAATCTTCTGTATTATTTATTTCCAATTCACTGTATTGCACATTCTCTTCACCGATTGTATAGTTTTATTAATTCCAGGTTATATTTTCATATTTTTACCACGTAGATTTGTTAATAGCCTTTTTATTTTGTATTTTACCAAACAATTATATAAAATATGGCATAATTTCAAACTTTTTATTCTAAAAATTAGTTATTTCAAAACTCGATATACATTTTCTATGAGTTTGTTTATTTAACTCCCCAAACAAATTTTTATATCTCTCGTAGTTACAATTCTTCTTGCCTTCTTAAAAATATTAATGTCCTATTATTACATGCTACAATTCTTTATTATTTTCGCAAGCACATTTGTCAATTGTAACTTTGGCTTGAAACTTTATTAAAATTGCACTCAACCATCAAAATTGAATACTTAATTGCTATTTACTTATAAAATTACCTTACTCATTGCCTCAATTAATTTTAATTATTCATTTTGAAATTAACACCCAATCTTATCTAAACACCTCAAATTTTGATTGTAATAATATTCCAAATTTATCAATTTAAAATTTTTATTTTGCAACTACCCTTAGTGTATCATAACAATATATATAGTTTTTCTAATTCTATTACATAGATTATTTATATGTACGTCCCATCTCATATGTTGATCAATTATAATATCAAGATATTTTGCAGAAAATGATTTCATAATTTTAACATTGCAAACACAATTTTCACGAAGACAATTATTGGCATGTACTGTAAGTTCCGTAAAATCAGGTTGTTTATTCTCGTATATACTGAAAGTGATAAAAACGCTTTTCGAGTAGTTTAAAGTTAAAATGTTTGAATCCAGCCAATTCTTTATTACACTAAGATCCTGCATTGCCGCTTCCCTCACTGTTTGCCAATTCTCCCCTTCAAGTACCAGGACAGTATCATCAGCATATGCAATTAACTGCCCTCTTAAATTAGTTGATACAAGCAAATCATTGATATATATGTATTAAAAATAAAAGTGGTCCAAGTATGGTTCATTGAGGTACTCCACATGTTATTGTTTTATAGGTACTTGGGTGAGTATCAATTTTTACAAGTTGCTGTCTATTTTTAAACAAGTCCAATGTAGATCCTCGTATACTATATATTTCTAATTTCTGTAACAGTATATCACGATTCACTGTATCAAATGCCTTGGCTAAGTCAAGAAAAACGGCAATGCAAGACCTTGAGTTATCCAAAGCATTATAGATATGTCTGCATAACAAATATATGGCATCATCTGTGCTTCTATTTTGAATAAATCCGAATTGACGATCTGAAAAAATCTTATGCCCCTTGAAGAAGGACATAAGCCTAGTTTGAATAAACTTTTCAATAATTCTTGCTATATTTAATATTAAAGAAATAGGTCTATAATTATTAATACAATTTATGGTTCCATTTTTATGTATGGGTATTACTGCAGCTGTTTTTAGGCACTTCGGAAAGTAGCCTGCTAAAAAACACTTGTTAAATATCATTGCAAGAGGTGATGCGATAACAGTTGAAATTGCTTTGAGTGTTTCTGAAGTAATCAAATCTATACCGGGGGCTTTATTATTTTTTAAACCTTCAATAAAAGTTATAATTTCTGGTGACATAATAGGACTAAAATAAATGTTATTGTTATTTTTGGGCACTGTGCTGATCATATTAGATATGTTTTCTTTATTTATTTTAATTTTTGTGGCAAGCATTTTACTAACGTTAATAATATATCCATTAAATTCTTTAGCTATATCTGACTGGTTGTTTATAATTTGATTATTTAACTTAATCGAGGTGAAAGGTTGTTTTGAAGTATTATTATTTAAAGATTCCTTCGCTAAATTCCATAATTTTCGAGGATTACTTTTATTTAGTTCAATGTGTTTCTTATAATAGCGGTATTTTGTTTGCCTAATCAGGGAATTAATTGTTAATTTATATGTTACATACATTTCTTTAATTGCAAGTGGTTGCAAACGCATTTGACGAAACAATTTACATCTAATATTTATTCATTTAATTAGTCCACCAGTTATCCATGGTTTTCTTTTTTAATTGGATGTTTTGATATTTTAGTAAAACTGTTTATTTAGTAGATTATCTACAGATTTATCGAAATCATCTGATATTAATTGACTACATGTAATATTTCATAAATTTTGTATAAATTTTTCATAGTTAATTAATTTTATTTTAATTTCTTTGCAATTTGAGTTTCCTTTCGACTCATGCTTGAATTTAATTAGGTTAGATAAAGTTTGAAAAAATGGGATTATGATCAGTAATTTTTGAATTTAAAATTCCAGATGTGATTTGGGTAGCACATGTATGCGTTTTAATAAAAATATGATCTATACACGTTTTTTCCTCTCTCATAGGTTTGTTAATAAAAGAAACAAAACCATGTCTACTTAAAATATCCAAGTAATTGTGTGTTTGCAATTCGTTACAATTTAAAATATCTATATTTATGTCCCCAACTATAATATCATTAGCAAATTTGCAATATAATAACAGACATATGGAATTGAGAAAACCTCTTTTTCGTTATCTAGGGACCTTGAAACGTGAAGATCTGAAAAAGTCTCGGAAGGTGATTTTTTCGTGATTACAATAAAATAATAAAACTATACAGAGTGATTTACGAATAGTGTCTGATATAGCGCTGTTTTTTCTGCAACACAAATTACTTTGTCACAGGATGCTTCGCAGTTTTTTATTTCAATTTATTTTTTGCAATCAAAGTTATTTAATTTTGAGAAACGTCAAACTGAAGTGTGTCAAATTAGTTAAATATTATTTAAAACTAGCAACCCAGTGAGACAAATGTCTCATTTAAAAAAACAAAGAAGACCGTTTTTCAAATAGAACGCGTATTAAGTAAAAACTGTACCCAGACCTGGAAGGTGTCAAAGTGGTACGCCGCATCGGAACATTCTGGAAGCTGTCAAAGTGGTTGCCTAACCGATCGATGTTTTAAGGCGCAGAGGGTCGCAGCTCCGTTTGGCTGCTGAAACAGCGTACTGACACTTCCGGTTTTCGAAAAATCACGTGATTTCTCGAAAACCGGAAGTGTCACGTGACTGAAATTCGGTTCCTGACCTAACATGACCATTCCAAACATATAACTTTCATAACTTTTTTCTCTATCTCTTACGGTTTGGATGCTGAAACAGCGTCCCGGACAGACAAGTCTATTAGATAAAGGATGTTTTCTAACAATGAAATGGGTGACATGCTCTTAGTTTATGGTGAATGCCGAAAGCACGCAGCAGCGGCAGCTGCTATGTATATGAGGAGATATCCCAATCGAAGAGCTACAAGTGGATTTTTTTTCAAGATTAGAAGCAAAATTGAGCGAAAGTTGGCGTCCAATTAAAAGATCAAGGGCAACAGTTGCAACTGATCCGGAATATGAAGCGGCTGTTATACAAGCAGTCAAGCAGAATCCTGATGAGAGTCAAAGGACCATTGCCAGAAATTTAGAAATTAGTCAAATCTCGTGAATTCTGCGGGCCAACAACTTCCATCCATACCATTTAACTATGGTTCAAGATTTAAACGAAGTTGATTATCCAAAATCACTTCAGTTATGTGCTTTTTTTCGGGATGAATTCCGATTTTTTACTTCCTTTTACAATAAAGGAAGTATTGGATTCACCCCAAAAATTCGAAATTGAGTTTTCAACAGATCTTCACGTTTCAGAGTCCCCTGATCCCAAAAAACATATTTTTTTTCATTGGTCTGTGTGTCTGTCTGTCTGTCTGTGAACAGAATATCTCAAAAACTAAAAGAGGTATGGGGTTGAAACTTCATATATAAGTTTTGTGTACTATGTAAATGCGACAGCAAGCTTTTGAAAAAAATTGCATAACCGGAAGTAGGTGTTTACTCTTGTGATTTTTCAGTTTTTTTCGATTTTTTCAAAAACGGCTCTAACGATTTTTTTCAAACTTCTCATTTGTATTACATTTTTAATGTGTATTGATGTGAGATAGGTGATTTTCCAGTTGAATACTTCTAAACTGGGTTTCTTTTGTTTTTTTTTCTATTTTTTTTATTAACTCCTATTTTAAATAGAACACCCGGTATATTATTACATTTTTGAATTCAGCTTGGAATTATAAAGAAAATTTGTCTCTTCACATAACGCTCTATTTTGCACCGTTTTTGTAGAATTTGTAATTTTTTAAAAATTTTGACAAATGCTTAAAAATTTAAAATCAAATTTTTGCCCAATTATAAGATCACTGTAAAAGGAAGTTGTGTGCGTGTATCACACCAGATTTTTGTATTTGGTTTTATTTACCGATGAAGCTAAGTAATAATGGTAGCGTGAATACTCATAATTGTCATTATTATGTGTACGAAAATCCTCACTGGATTCGTGTAGGACACTCAGAACGTAAATTCAATTAATGCGTGGTGCGAAATAATCGGAAATGGAATTATCGGCCTCACCTTTTTTGTAGAACATTAACTGGTCGACTTTACCTACGGTTTTTTCGCAATTTTTTACCTCAGTTATTGGAAGATGTGGAAATTAAAATGAGACGTCAAATGTGGTGTGTGGTGCACATTACTAAAACAGTTTTGATTATATGGCAAAACAAGATTGGCAAACCAAAGCTACTTTTTTTAATAGAACGCTATACATTTAGGGTAGCTTCAGAATTTGTGTGGAAATGGTAATCATTTCAATATGTAGTTGTATGGGTCTAACGGTAAGTGTGTTAGAAATATAATTTGCACAAGGACTGATTTTATTGCATACATCCAAGTTTAGAGAACGAGTTGCAAAGCGACGAGTCTTCTAAAGGACAACTGTGACAAGAGTCCATAAGAAACGAGTTTTTTAAATTATTTTGTCTAATTTGCACAAAAATATTCAAGAACTTCGCATTTTTACATTTCATAAATGCAATCAATGCAAAAATATACTTTACTAAAGCACTGTTTTGAGTGTTTTACATAAAAACACCAAAGTAGATAATTGCTAGTATGTGGTCAGTAGTGCAACTGTTGCAACTCGATCATAAAAAGTATGTGCGGGCGGGAGCAAATTCTTTTAGTAGAATTGTAAAACTTTATTAGCGATAATTTGCGAGGTGGCGAGCTTGACAAATTTAGAGTGTGAAAGCTTTAAATTTAGAACTATTATGAACTGTCACGTCCGTATGTACGTGCCAAAAGTCCAAAATTTAGACCTGCTCTGATAGGCTTATTGGGAAATTTGTAACCGCCTAACGAGTTTTCTTGGTTAAACTGTACTTAGAATTTAGTTAGTTAATAAGAAGATGTTAATAAGTAAAGTTAAGAAGTAACGGTATTAAACTTAAGTTATTCTGTAAACGGCAGAAAAATAAATGCAAGTATTTGCACTTAAGTGTTCTTATTAATCTCGCAACAGCAGCTTTGGTCTTCTTGTACAAGTGTATTTTAACTAAAAGGATTGCCAGTTACCCCGACTTTAGGCGTATCGCGACAATACATAAACAAATTTGATTTTCACAACTAGTACAAAACGAGAAAAAAATTAAAAATTTAATCAAAATTACAAATAACTGCACATACAATAAAATAGAACCTTGCGATAAAATGACAACACAATAAATACATTAAAATATATACTATTATCGAATTATATCTTTAACCCTCTTGGTATTTACGTAAATGTGAACATTCGCCATTTCCTTTTGTTCCCTTTTGGATAATTCCACAAATATTATGTCATGTTTTAGAACTGATTGTATACAGAGTGCTCATTGTATCGTGTAACAGTTAGGTAGGCAACACATACGACAGTTGATAAGAGCGAACTGCATATTCTCTAACTAAATAAAAATCGAGATTGTCACAAATGGCATTTATTCTAAATGGCAATTAAGATAAATTCAATAAATAGCACCAAAAGTGTATGTATGTAATTGACCTACACAGTTCAGTTATACTTGCGCGTAGTGTTTGTTTATTTTCAACGGGTTGTTGATACGCTTCTTTTTTCATTTTATCCCACACAAAAGAAGTCTAGTGGAGTTAGATCTGGGCTGCGAGAGAGCCAAGGATGGATTGATCCTCTGTCGATCACTCTGTTGTTAAATGTAAAATTCAAGTAGTCCCCCAGATCTCTTTGATAGTGGGCAGGCGCCCGATCATTATAAAATCACATGTTCTCTCTAATGTTCAGAGGCATTTCTTTATACATTTCTGGCAAGTTGTTTCTTAAAGAATGCAAGTAGGTACATGGCACCAGTTAAATGACCTTCGAAAAAATGAGGACCGATGACAAAATCTCCCAGTACACCACACTAAACATCACTAAAGATTCTTTGGAAATGACTTTCCCTAATCCAGTGGGGATTTCCTTTGGCATGGAAGTGGAAATTGTGTCTGTTAATAACACTATGGAACTATGGACTATGGAATTGAAGCAGCGGTCATATACCGATAAACCACCATCATATACCATTTTGCTGATATGACAATCTGCTATGGTGGTGAACTGTTTGCTAATCTACGAAATCTAAAATATATCCAAGATTATATTGATGCCAAATATGAATGTACAAACAGTACTTCCCTAAACAGCATCGTATCAATACATTCGAAAAATCCACTAATTAAACAAATGCAAACGGAACTCCACCAGATTACATCAACAAGAAAAGAAATAGTATTTATATGGACATCATATTTAGGCATTCACGACAGCAATATTGCCATATGGCAGACCTATCAACTAAAAATTCCAACTTGAAACCCTTAGTGAACATACAAATCCCTCAAGAAAAAGACATTAAAATTGAAGTGAAACAAAAAATCCAGAAAATATGGCAAGAGAAATGTCTTTAGTACCTTGCTTTAAATTTTTAATTCACATTCTGGCGGTATTTGTATTTCCACTTAACGGCATCTGTTCATTTTTTTCACAGGTAACTGTGGATATTTGTTCTTTATCAGTCACCAATAACCATATGAATCTTTAACAATTTTCTTTGTTTTAAAATGTACTAACGAAAATGTTTCGGATTTACAGACATTATTTTTTATACATTTATACAAATACAAATTTGAGTTGATTTTTTCTTATATTATAGATTTTCGCTATTATGAATTTTTATGCAGGATTCTTACGTAGAAAGGTAATAATTATTATTGTAAGGTAAATAGATTTTGTAAATAGTAGATCAAATTATATTAGAGAAGAATAGAGAAGTCAGAAGAACAACATAGAACAAAAAATCAATTTTGGGAACAGAAATGTACTCAAATCAAAATTTTCATTGGTGGTGCACGATCTACAGAAATGTGGAAGAGCATTGAAACAATGAAACTAAACAATATAGATCGCAGTAAAATGGTATCAACGGCTTTACATCTCCAAATATAGCAAACTAGGTAAAGCTAGTTTAATATTTTTAGATCCAGCCAGTTTTATTTAATGTCATTTGGGTTGTTTATTCTACTCTATTCATTTTCTGCGGCAAGTATACAAAAACACTGATATTTCTTAATGTACACAGCCCCAAAATTATAGTCATACAAAAGTTCATGCGTGATAAAAGATGGAAGGCCACCTAATTCCACGCTGTGTTACAAATCAAGAAGTCTAAAAACTACAAAGAACGTTAGTTGCAGGACGCCACAAGCTTTTAGAGAAATATCAACGACACTCCAACAATCTATGTCTTGGTGCTATCAGGTAATTATGAAGATTGCTAAGTATATTTAGAGCTGCAACAATAGCTTACACCATAGAGATTATGCCAACCATACGTACGAGTACCTACATTAAATGCATGGTTATTATGTAATTGTGCCTTTCAGAATAGGTTTTTTTATGAAGTCTAGTAAAGGGTCACACTACAAAGACAAAATGAATACATCGAATGTTACACGGCAATAGGGTACTGCGGAATTTATTATCCGATTACTTTTTTTTATCGAATTTTAAAAAACTCGGAAAAACAGATTCAGAGACGATAAAGAATTCGCAGCAGACATAGAGGGTCATTTAAACACAAAATCGGATTTTTTTCTGAAGGTTTCCAGTTGCTATTAAAACGTTCTAATATTTGCACACTTATACAATGAGAGTATGTTGAAATAGTAATTTACGATACAAGTGCGCAAAGCTAGTGTAGCGTAGCGTGATAAATGACCTGAGAACGCCTGTCGTGCAAGAGACGGCCATAAACTAAAATGTGATACTAGGTGCAGTCCTAAATTCCTAAAAAGTGAAATTAGCGCTGTGACAGGTCTGGTGAAAGAGTTGATAGATCTGTAATGTCAAATGTGATTTGTGTTGTAGAGTTGAACAATCAGAACTAACTTGTCTAAACGTTTACGATGCAATTCCAGCACAGCCGGGGTTATGTCGTAACCCAGAAATATCGGCTAACAAACCCTTTTCGTCCCAAATAAGACGAAAAGGGAAAGTGAGCCAGGTCAACGATACAGTTGTAAACGCTAGAAAAGGAAAAGTCTTTTCGACAGACCACTTCAACATCTTGTGCTACACTAGAGCTTGACAATCGTGTTGTACTAAATAGAATAGGGAATGACCCTTCCATTCAGGGGCAGATATATAAAGGCAGTAGCTTAGTTTTCGAGAGTAGGATTCATTAATTCGATTCAATTCAATCACTTACTCATCGCGTATCACTTGTACTTTTTACTTTGACTTAATATCACGTGTTCGTAATATTCCGACTCGTACGCATTTTGCTGGGTCGAGGACTGAGGTCAGCTTCCAAAATCTTTAATTAATAATTAATTCGGTATCGAAAACCAGGCTACTCAAATTCGTACTTGTATTTTAAATTAATATTATCGAATTTGTATATTTTGTTCGTGTGTTCTAAAGAAATAAAAAGGAATGTTATTGTGTTCCACAAACGGTTGTATTTTCCTGAACTTAATTCTGCAGTAATAAACAACATAATGGTTCCAGTGGCGCAAAGCAACCAAATTGGTAACCTGCGACTGAAGAAACTAAAGACGCTTTACGCATGTGTATCGTACAATAGTTTATACGATAGAATTTATAAAACACGGTAAATATACAAAAAATATATTTATGTAAATTAGGATTACCAGCAAACGGTGGTAATTTTGCGTGGTTAAAAATTTTATAACACGTTGCTACTGACGAAGTGCACTAATGAAAACATGTTGTTAAACAGTCGTTTTACAAACTTAAAACTGCCAACTAAAAGTCAATTTTACACACCGTCAATATATTTTTTTTCTTCAAAATTTTCTGCCGTTTGTTTTCGTGCTTATTCCGGCGAAAAAAAATTTCCAAAGTACTTATGTTTGGCATAATTCTTTTCCTATGGTGTAAGTCAGGGGTGGCGAACCAATGGCACGCGTGCCATTGATGGCACGCGGCAAAATAATTTGGGCACGGCTTTAATTAAGGAATTTAGGTACCTCATCGAAACAATTTATTTTTTCGTCTACATTTGAGGTCATAGTAACAAAGTTCATTGTGAACAAGGCTACCGGGGCCGGAATGGCAACAGACTGCGCGACACAGATAGGTAGATTTCGCGCGAATTTCTGACCGAACGGATGGGAGTGAGTTAGTGAGTGAGCTATCGCGGGCGACGCGGAGGGACGGCGAGAGGGGCGCTTAGTTTGTAGTTCGCATGCAGTATTTGAAATAACTAGTTGGATTTTACTCTAAGCATTTATTTTGTAAGTTTTCCCCTGGATTGTTAGGAGACCTATTCACATTTCTTTTTAAATATTGAATAAATTTTCCCCTGCGTAGCTAGGCAACCCTATTTTCATCTTGTGATAACATTTTTCAGCAAATTACAGCTATGTTGCTATCAATTTACACCACTCTGCATTCTAATAGTTTTTCTGGTGGTCCTTTTCCAATTTTTGGAAGATTTTGATAACCTGAGTTGAATTGGGTGTGGTAGTATTTCTCGACCTTTTCCATCCCAGCCTTTGCTTGAATAAGTTGGTTGCTCCTCGGCTTCGTGCTTCACCAGCTTAATTATAGCTTGGTTCATTTGTGAGAGATAATTTGGAAGCCCACTGAACGTTAGGATAATTGTTTATGGTTGCAATCCTTACGTTCACTACGCTCTTGCGGAATTTTGGGGCTCACTTTCGTTGTTTGCACGGCACTCCAGGCTGCACGCCACCTCCAGGTTAGTCTTCTTCAGCTCCCGCCTTTTAGCTAGGTTATGTACCTAGGAATATGTATTTTTAGTCTATTTCTACCTGGCATTATTTGATGGCACGTCATGGCCTCATTAACCATTTCTTTAGAAAAAATGGCACGTAGATCAATAAAGGTTCGCCACCCCTGGTGTAAGTTATTGTTGCAGCTCTAGGTATACTTAGCAACCTCTATAATCACTTGATGGGGGAGTCGTTGATTTTTCTCTAAAGCTTTTTTATGGCGTTCTACAACTGTAGTATGTTCTTTGTGGATTTTTGATTACTTAATTTGTAGCACAGTGTGAAACTAAGTGGCTTTCCACCTTTTAATACGTATGAACCTTTATATGACTGTAATTTTGGGACTGTATACATTGTGACATATTAGTGTTTTCTTTATACTTGCCGCAGCGAACAAATAGAGTAGAATATGCAACCCAAATAACATATTATAAAACTGGCTATATCCAAAAGTATTAAATTACGTTTACCCAGTTTAGTATTTTGGGATAGATCAGTATTTTAATAATAATCACTAAAAGGTTACAGATAGCAGTTTTTATAATTACACATAATTATTTGAAATTAAATAATTTGTTGAAGTTATGATTATATACAATCAACAATTATAATATAATGGCATCTATAGACCGATCCAAATATATCTGAATAAGGGAAGGCCATGTTTTCGTTTTGTTAAATTGCAGTTTCAACATTTAAATTTTTCGTAAATTGTCACACCTGATTGCTTATTTGAACAGTGTTGTAGATGCAGTTAAACATTTCCTGCAGAGATGTTATTAAAAATCAGGCAATACTGTGCCAACGTAAAAATAGTTGCTGTGTAAACTTAATAAGCCATGTCAAAAATTATACAGTTAAAAAAGTTAGAAATTCGGGAAACATACAAACATTTTAAACGTATTAATCCAGATCTACAGCATCAAGATATTTTTACGAGTGTAATAGATGTTTTTGGGGTATGTCTAGTATGTGAAACAGCTTATTTACTTCATTAGAAATAATTACCTTTCAGGAAGAGAGGTCTTCATTAGAAATTATTTTACGACAAAGACCAGACGAAATACTTAATGTCTGTCTGTTGAGCTTAACGGATGTACGCGCTTGGTCTGCAATTATATTTCTATTAAGTGTGGTGCAACACAAGGTACACTTCATGATGTCAACAAGAAACCGCAGTAAAACTAGTGCTGCCATAGAAGTTCTCGCGCAAAAAATTGTGGACAAAATACTAGAAAGTGACTCGCTCATAGAAAAACTTAAAAGGATCCTATAACATAATATCGTTGCTCTCTTTCTTTGTTTGTATGGTTGTATTTTTTTTCGCTGTCTCCTCGGAAGATACTGGACCGATTAAATTGTATGATGGCTTAAAAGTATTCTAATTTTTATACTTACTTAGATCGTAGACCGGTTTTTATTTTCAAAATAGTACGAAGAAGTTTTAATTTCATTAAATGCTCTAAGCAGCGGAGCGTAGCGTCTGTCGCCGTGGGCTACGGTGTGACAGCTGCTGTGGCCGTGTGCTGTTAGCTCGGGCGATTCACTATGTTCATATACCATTATAGCGGCGCATTATTCAAACAAGCCATTTGGTCCAGGGGTAGAATGCCCACCTGCCACGCGGGCGATCCGGGTTTGATTCCCGGCCGATGCACACTTTTTTACTTCCTTTTACAATAAAGGAAGTATTGGATTCACCCCAAAAATTCGAAATTGAGTTTTCAACAGATCTTCACGTTTTAGAGTTCCCTGAACCCAAAAAACATATTGTTTTTTTCATTGGTCTGTCTGTCTGTCTGCGTGTCTGTCTGTCTGTCTGTGTGTCTGTAAACAGAATATCTAAAAAAAAAGAGGTATGGCGTTGAAACTTCATATATAAGTTTTGTGTACTATGTAGATGCGACAGCAAGCTTTTGAAGAAAATCGCAGAACCGGAAGTAGGTGTTTACTCTTGTGATTTTTCAGTTTTTTTCGATTTTTTCAAAAACGGCTTTAGCGATTTTTTTTAAACTTTAAATTTTTATTACATTTTTAATGTGTATTAATGTGAGATAGATGATTTTCCAGTTAAATACTTCTAAAATGGGTTTATTTTGTTTTTTTTTCGGTTTTTTTTATTAACTCCTATTTTAAATAGAACACCCGGTATATTATTACATTTTTGAATTCAGCTTACAATTCTAGAAAAAAATTGTCTCTTCACCTAAAGCTCTATTTTGTACCGTTTTTGTAGAATTTGTAATTTTTGAAAATTTTTGACAAATGTTTAAAAATTTAAAATCATTAGTGATACACAATGGTCCTAGTACCCAAATGGAAGACATTTTAAGAAAATACGAAAAAAAGTAATCTATCTAGAGCAAAAAGTGAACGAGTTGGAACAACTGGAAAAATCACAGTAAGAGATAGAGTAACAAGGTCAACACATCAACAAAGACACACCTCACAAAATAGTTGCTGAGAAAACACAAAAGGCGCGCTCCAACACTGTATCCCAAATCCGGGGCAAGTTGAGCATTGTGCCGCCAGATAACGCAAAAGCACCAGCCTCTACACCGCAAGGTGAAATGAGGTTATCAATAATACATACATACATATAAAATTTTACTCGTAATAATTAAGTTATTTACAACAACTTAGTAACGATCAAAAAAGTTTGACCGCTATACAAAAACACGTTTTTTGTATTCGCTCCCCAAACTGGTTACTTTGGAAACTGTCTAGGATCCTCAAAATGGCCATTTAGAGGCCTTGTACTTAAAGTCGTCATGGCAACATTTTAGCGGACTCAAACATTAGTTGCCATGACGACTTTAAGTACAAGGCCTCTAAATGGGCATTTTGAGGATCCTAGACAGTTTCCAAAGTAACCAGTTTGGGGAGCGAAAAATACATTTTCGCGCGGCCTCCTAATATAATGCCGCGTTAATGGTAATTGAAACTTCATATTATAATGTTTGGAGAGCTAATACAAAAAAAGTGGACGTGACTACCTCCCTGGACTTTCCCATACTGGAAACTGTTCATATCGTCTTTATTCAACAGTCTTTACAACATATCAAAATTTCAACTCCATGACTCACGTCTTCACCGTGATAAGCGTTTACACTTTCACGTAAATTGCGGGTAAATATAAAAGAACTAGTGAGTCACCCGAACTACGTTTCGGTTCGCAAAATTAAGAGAGATTCATTAATATAAATTAAAAAAAAAGATGCATCGACGGGATCGAACTCGGGGCTCCCGCGTGATAGGCCAGCACGCTTACCGCACAACCACACTCTCCTGTTTGAATAATGCGCGCACCCGAGCTAATACTAGACAGCTATAGGCGCTCCGCTCTGCTGCCTAGAGAAGTTAATTAAATTATACTGCTGCCTAGAGAAGTTAATTAAATAAGTCTGAAAATTAGCAAACTTTTAAGCCATCGTACAACTTAATCGGTCCAGTATCTTCGGAGGAGATAGCGAACAAACATAGTTACACGCAAACAAAGAAAGCTACGATTTTATGTTATAAGATGTGTAGTTCAAAACGTGACCACCGAGCTTCTGTAGATGGCGCCAAGTGGACAAGCCGCCACTGTGCTATTTATGTGTTATTTTATTCAAAACGGCTGTAGCACCGAGGTGAAATTTTCTAAGTACCTGGAAATTATATTTTCTAGGGCATACAAAATCGATTTTTTTATTTTCGCGGAAAAAGATTCTTTGACGCAAAAATATAACAACCGTTAGAATAAAAAAATTATTTTTCAAAAATAGAGGGGGGAGGGGGCCGGTGCGCTTACATATATCCACGAGTGTAATATTTTTTTGCATATTCATATGCTCCATTATGCACTGAACAATCCAGTGAAAACCCCAGCTACCTATCTTGTTTTGTTTATTAATTAAAGGGGTTTAAATTTTCAAACTTCAAAGCTTCGTAGAGGGCGCCACAGATAATTCATGAGATTCTTTAAAAAACAGATCGATAGCCCTTTTCGGGGTCTATCAGTGTATGAAGTTTAAACAAATTCCTGTGGGCAGTTTTTGAGAAATGATTTTTAGAAAATTTCCAAAATTTTGAAAATTTGTAATTTAGGCCCCTTAATATTTTTCAAAACACTTTTTATATCACCTCATGTTAGCCTTCATATACTATTCAGAAAACAAAAATCAATTGAATCGATTCATCCGTTTTTGAGTAATAGGGCGTTAAACTCAAAATTTTCAAAAAATCCTAGCGCCCTTCATTTTAAACCTAACGAGTTCGGAAAAAAACTAACAGATTTGTCTTATGACCCTCTATCGTTATCCGCGATAAAATTTTCAAAATTTTAATCACGAAAACAGTGATACCAAAAAAACATGCGTAACTTCCGCTTCCGGTTTCAGATTTTTTTGAAAAGCTTATTTTGTCGATGAATTTTCGATACACCCCCGCATTCCAAAGCGCATAAAAATCGGAGCAATACTTTCGGCTGTAGGAGCGTCACCCACCCACACACACACACACCCACACACACACCCACACACACACCCACACACAGACAGACATTTTTTAAAAACCACTTTTTTGGGTTCCTAGAGTCCCAAAACGGATATTTCTGTGAAAATCTCGATTTCCAAAATTTTCATGATTCCAATACTTCCCTATACCTATGGGTATGGGAAAGTAAAAATACATTGAACCAGAATTTATCGATGAAGATAAAATTTTGAACAATACACGTTTGCTTATGGCACTTAACGAGACTCGTTTCGTTAAGATGCTCATAATCAAACTTGTATCGTTAATATCTATAAAAACATACCTTTTTAGGTGTGTATATTGGTACAGTTCATAATGGTAGTTTTCCGTGTATATATACCGGTGCAGGTACAACCAGTGGCAGGTAATTTGTGATTGTAACATTATATGGATCCAAGCTGGCTCGTGCGATGAAATACTACTGGCGCCTACAACCTACAAGTAATAAAACATTTGCATAGCGGAAGTAAGTTACTAGGCTCTAATGCACTCGCGTGTTTAAACCGGATGAACCGCAAATAAGCTCCCCGGTGTCATATTGTTTATGCTACATTACGGGTAAACACTTAAAAAGTAGTGACACCTAAGTACAGTAATCTAGACAATACTACACAATGTGCTTGTTCTCCGTACTTGGGTTTTCCCAACCGCCAACTTACCGACTTGCGCCTGTACCTGACTCTTTATCCCCATTGACAATTTTAAGCAATTACTGTATGTTATTAGTAATGATAGATGTAATAACTTATTATACCGTACTTGGGATCCAAATATAGGTAAATCAAATGGATTTTCCGAAATATCAGTTTGCGCAAAATTAAACTTCCAAGCGCATTCCTTTATGTTTTAATTTGCATACTATTATTATTAAATAACAATCATTATACTGGGTTCTGCCCAAGCAAATGTGTTTTATTTCGAGTTTTATCAAGAGGACTACCATTTTTTAAGAAACGCAGTGCGATAAAAAATTATTATAGTAGGCTACAATTCTTGAATATTCTGCATTGGTTTGCTTTTGTCAATTTACAATACTACGAAACATGTTTGTTTTACGTCGTGGTTATTTGTAGGAAAAAATATGCATGGTCCGGCAAAGATGCGGGGGTGGGAGATATTTCCAAAAGTATGAGAGTTACATGATATTTGCTTAGATAAAAGTTGTAGGTACGAAGGTGGTGCACATTATTAAAACATTTTTCATTATACAGAATGGTTAAAAAAATGTGGCCTAAAAGTACAGTTCTATTTAAAAGTCTGGTGTATCACATATTTTCGACCTATCCTGGATAATTAAAAATAGTTTACTGTACGTTTGTATCTACAACTTTTATGCAAGCAAACTTTATGTAACTCTTATACATTTATAAATATCTTGCACCCCCCCCCCCCTTTCGTTCCCGGATCCTGTATAACGATGCGTACCGATAACAGAAAAATAAAATAAAAACCTCTGAATGTTATTTTAGCTCTCTATCATAGTTTCAAATATCTCTATAAAATCAATATACCTACAGAGAATCATATCAATTGATAGATTAAAACGTTTTCAAGATATTCAACAATATCGAATATGACGTGTTTTCGTTGAAATATTATCTATGACGACATAAATTTAAAATGGGCTTGCTAAACAATATTCGCATTGTTTTATAGTCTTCAGGATAATACGATAATGAAAACTTACATGACGTCTAGTTTTACTTCCTTTCCCTCAATATGTATTGTAACCGTGAAAGAATAATTCAAGATTTCTTCAGATCTTCACGTTTGGAGATCCCAAGATAACGAAAAACATGTTTATTTTATCCTATTATGTTACTATGATAATAACGTGTTAGCAACGAGTTGCGTTAAGATGCATTTAACAGCACTAGTGTCGTTAAGAAAAATAACATACCGATACTTTATTAGCATTTAATCGCATGTTGGCAGTACTGACGTGTATTGTTAGTGACAATGTCAGTCTATGTCAAATTCGATGTTAGTAGGTTAGGTTTCGTTTGTTGTTTGACACAGACTGAAGCAAAACTTAACCTACTAATCTCGAATTTAACATAACCTGACAGTGCTACCAACAATACAGTATTGAGATACCACCACACCCATAGCAGATATGTGTTTCGCTGGTGTGTCATTAATAGCAATTTTTTCTATTTTTGGAAAAAGACTAGTAGTTTAGGATAAAATAAACAGTGTTACGATATACGTACGTTATCTGCTTTCTACATTACTCGAGAATTTTAAAGAACTCGCTCCTAACGTCCCTCGTTCATTCAAACTATTCTCTCGTAATTTAAAAAGCTTGCTAACGTTACTTGCATCGTACATTACTATTTCTCAATTCTGTCTGTCAAATGTTGTCTACTTTTGCTTTAATTCAAAAACTGTTAGTTAGATAAAAATATTTTGCACATAGCAGGCAGTCCCAAATATTATTGAGAGGTGGGGGGAGGGGCGGGGCAAAAATTCGCATTGAAGTAAGTAACGTTTTAAACAAAAAAGAAATAAGAAAAACTACTTCAAACCTAAAAATGATGACAGATGAATATTCAAAAACAATGCTATAAACATATTAATAAACGCATAGTAACTGTGAGGCTAAAAATAAATAGAGGATACTTAACGACATATGAAGTATACAGTCCTGAGGAAAGAAGAGCATCCTCTACAGAAATGGCTATTTATTGATAGCAGAGGATTAAACGCGACGTTAGGAAATCAGTCAGTACCATGTAGAGTGGGAATACATCGAGAGAACACATTGAAAAATAATGGAAAATCACTTATTAAATTTGTGTTACTAAAGTTCTATGATACGTTCTACAAGAAGAAGAACATTTATAAACACACATGGGACCAATAGTTAATAGAAGTATAATGGACTATGTAATAGTAATAGCCAACGAAAAAAGTGCAAAATTAGTCTTAGATATTAGAGTTTATAGAGGGTGCGAACTCAATACAGAACATTACTTAGTTATGTCAAAAATATGAAAGAAGGGTCAAAACTTACGCCTATAAAACGAAACAAAACAATACACATACAATAGTTATTTACGTATCTAGGCCGAAAAATTGGTTTTTTATGGATGATGCCTGGAATTGCTGCCCGCCAGGTGATAGCCGAGACAAGCAATCCCACAAAAGCAGTCTTCGTTTGAGGTGTATATTAAATTTTTCCGTCGACCGTCATAATTTGAAAATAAATGAAAAGGGAGTGTGAATTATAAGAGTTCTTGTGGACGAAAAGCGTTTGCTGACGAAAATGGTTTGCGGACGAAAAATTAATAGTATCGACGTAGAGGTCGACGGACAAATAAATTTTCTAGAAAATGAAAGTAAGTATAAGGATATTGTACCAAAATAAACTAAACTAACACGAATTTATCCAAGAATGGAACAATATGACAAATTCAATCAAAAAGTGCCAACTGCTTAAACAAGACTTAAATGTGATCACAAATAACTTAATATATGAAATGAAGATTTGAAAAAATAATTAAACAAAAAAAGCAGCGTACGAAAAACACCTACAAAATAGAAACAAACAAACGTACGAGTATAAACAAAAAATAAATATAACCTAATCAGTACTATAACAGGCGTATATAGAGAGGTGCGAGAAATGAATATTAGAACAATACTTACACAGATGGCAGTCATTCTCTTCTAAAGTTAAAAAAACATGAATAAGAAAAAAAGCAATAATTAACAACATCGAAGAAGAAGAATAGCTAAAATTCTACACAAAATTATGATACAAAGAGACTCACAATAGCAGTGATTAAGACAAAGTAGATCTACAAAAACCATCGACCTCACAATGGAAGAACTGAATCAAGCATTAAAGATCAGCAAAAACCGCAAAGCGCCAGGACTCGACGGGATCAACACCGAGCTTATAAAATATGGTGGACTGCTACTAAAACATCGATTCTTACACATTATTAACAAACGTTGGCATACAAGAAATACCCGATAACTGAAAGAAAAGAGCAACAGAAATGAATCTGATAACTACACTGCTAAACACTGGATATAGGTATAATTTACACAGAAATAATAAGTGGGGGAATTTAGGACATCGCAGAAAATATATAATAAAACAACAAATAAATTTAGAAGAGGGCAAACTCTCTTGTATGGATGGGGTTTTTACCCTACAACAAATAATAGAAAAGAGAAAGGAATTTAATCTCGAAACCCACATATCATGTACAGGGTGTTTAAAAAATACGTTTGGATATTTTACTCACTTACAAATCTCATCAATACAAACAAAAAAATTCTAATAAACATGGGTCCGGAAATGCTTTGTTTCTGAGATACAGTGTTAAAGTTTTCAAAAAAAATTCCAGCCACCCCTGTAATACATAATTTAAATCTAAGTGTGTCAAAACATGATCATTAATAACACCAGTAAACCTTTAAAGTTTCACTAAAATCGGCCGATGGGTTTTTACATATTGAAACATTTTAGTTTTTGTCTTAACAGGTTCAGGGACGTGCAAAAATATGGGCTTTAATTTTTTTCTTGAAAACGAAGCGAGATCCGAAAAAGTCTCAGGAGACAAAAATTGCATTTTTAGTTACTTTATTAAAAAAATATATAAAAATTGCAAAATCGTTCGTGAGCGTTATTTTTTTGTGAAAAAACCTAATCGATATGCCTCTTGGCACGCTCCTGGAATTACTACATCAACTGTAATAGGTCCAAAAGATACCTCATAACGAACTGTAAAAATTTCATTTAAATCGCTCAGCGCGTTTTTAGATAACATAAAAAATCTGGTGTGATACACTCACTCAACTTCCTTTTACTCTGATCTTATAATTAGTCAAAAAGTTCATTTTTAATTTTTAAGCATTTGTCAAAAATTTTCAAAACTTAAAAATTTTCAAAACTTAAAATTCTATAAAAACGGTACAAAATAGAGCGTTAGTTGAAGAGACAAATTTTCTCTAAAATTTTAAGCGGAATTCAAAAATGTAATAATATACCGGGCGTTCTATTTAAAATAGGAGTTAATAAAAAAATAGAAAAAAACAAGAGAAGCCCACTTTAGAAGTATTCAACTGGAAAATCACCTAGCTCACATCAATACACATTAAAAATGTAATAAAAATGTAAAGTTTGAAAAAATCGTTACAGCCGTTTTTGAAAAAATCGAAAAAAACTGAAAAATCACAAGAGTAAACACCTACTTCCGGTTATGCGATTTTCTTCAAAAGCTTGCTGTCTCATCTACATACTACACAAAACTTATATATGAACTTTCAACGCCATACCTCTTTTCATTTTTGAGATATTCTGTTCAGACACACAGACAGACCAATGAAAAAAAAATCTGGTGTGATACACGCACACAACTTCCTTTTACAGTGATGTTATAATTAGCCAAAAATTTGATTTTAAATTTTTAAGCATTTGTCAAAAATTTTCAAAAATTACAAATTTTACAAAAACGGTACAAAATAGTGTGTTAGTTCAAGAGACAAATTTTCTCTAGAATTTTAAGCTGAATTCAAAAATGTAATAATATACCGGGTGTTCTATTTAAAGTAGAAGTTAATAAAAAAAATTAAAAAAAAAACAAAAGCAACCCATTTTAGAAGTATTCAACTGGAAAATCACTTATCTCACATCAATACACATTAAAAATGTAATAAAAACGTAAAGTTTAAAAAACATCGTTAGAGCCGTTTTTGAAAAAATCGAAAAAAACTGAAAAATCACAAGAGTAAACACCTACTTCCGGTTATGCGATTTTCTTCAAAAGCTTGCTGTCGCATCTACATAGTACACAAAACGTATATATGAACTTTCACTGCTATACCTCTTTCCGTCTTTGAGATATTCTGTTCACATACAGACAGACAGACCAATGAAAAAAAATATGTTTTTTGGGATCAGGGGACTCTAAAACGTGAAGATTTGTTGAAAACTCAATTTCGAATTTTTGGGGTGAATCTAATACTTCCTTTATCGTAAAAGGAAGTAAAAACGGATTAAAAAAAACTTTAACACCTTGTATCTCGAAAACGTAGCGTTTCCGAACCCATGCTTATTAGGATATATGTATTTGTTTATATTGATAAGATCTACAAGTGGGTAAAATATCCGATCGTATTTTTTAAACACACTGTATAGGCATAGAAAGGGCTTTTGACTATACAAGGGTCACTAGCAAGGAAGTGAGATACAAATAACTCCTTAGATATGTTTAATATTGTGTTTTGTTATAGACTATTAACCAAATTAGTTTTAGTATCGTTACGAGCTTCATTACAACACTGAGTGCGGTAATGGATAGATATTACCGCACTCAGTGGGGTAATGCATATTACCACACTCTTTTTATATAAAAAATACATTGAATCAGAATTTATTGATAAAGATAAAATATTGAACAATACACGTTTGCTTATGGAACTTAACGATACTCGTTTGATTGCCGCAAAACTCAGTTCACCGCCTCGTTTTGACAATCAAACTCGTTTCGTTAAGATGCTCATAATCAAACTTGTATCGTTAATATCTATAAAAACTATTTTTCAAAAAAGTCTCTCTTAGCGTCTATGTACAACTTCATACGCCTAAACCAAGATCTAAAACATTCACGAAAGTTTTCTTTAGGAACATTGTCTAGCTAGAGCATTCAAAAAAGCATTTCTAGCGTCGTCGGAACTGTCGAAACAAGTTCCACGAGGTTCAAGTTTGACTTTTTGGAAGAGGAAGAATTCACAGGGCGCTAAATCGGGCTGTATGCTGGATGTGACAATTCTTGGATTTTTGCGGTTTTCAAAAAGACAGTTGTTAGATGGGCTTTGTGAGGCGCTGCGTTGTCATGATTTAAAAAGAGCCCTCTCAATCCAGAGCGAGGTCTATTTTCTTTTAGTTTACAGTTTAGGTAGGTAACACAAACGACAGGCAGACTTCAGAGTACCATTTGGCATTGACCGTCTTTTGATCTCCCAAAGGAACAGTTGCCACATGGGTTATAAGCAGTGGTGTTCCCATAGGATATACTCCATATACGCCGTATACTCTCTAGATTTTCTGGGCATACTGCGTATACTCTCAACCAATTTTGTGAAAACTTGTTGAATGTGCTTAAAAATTAGGCCTAACGTCAAATCGAACACTATTTGAACAATTGTCTGCACCAAGGCTGCCAGTGTTTGTAGGATTTATCCCACCACTCTACCTTTCGAGAAGCAGTGAAGGATGTATTCCGCAACCATACGTGAAGGTTTGTCTGCTAAACCATCGATCGACACTTTCAGCTCCTCATGGTCAAGTTAAAGAACTCGAAAAAAACATAGAGGAAAAAAGATACATTACGAAAAAAAAAATTTAATTAGGTTAAACGGCTTTTTTCAATTTTATATGGAAAAAAATAATTTTTTTAAGCTCATTTGTTGTAATTGCCCCCCCCCCCCCCCGCCGCCAAGCACCCATATAAAAAGTCATCAACACAATGGATTGCCGGTAGTAAAGTATACCTTCGACAAAATTGATGGGAACATCACTGGTTATAAGTTATAACACAAAAGAAAATGGGGGACATTCAAACAGCTGAAATGATATGAGATATTTAAGAGACACAAAAGAAGATAGACTACGGAATGAAAGAATAAGAAACCTAAACATACATTCCATGACGGCTTAAGTATTAGAATACAGAAAAAAATGAAAATATTATCTTGAGGGAATGGGCGAAGAGAGAATTCCCAAGAAAAGGCAAAAAATGGGGGAAGACCCAAGGAGAGGTGGAAGGAAACACGAACAGGTCAAAGACTTAATCCATGAAGGATAAGGAAAATACATTAAAAGAGGAGACTATGTTGATTAATAAAATATTTTAAGTTTCACATTGTTGCTTCTGTAATAGGTTAAAAATATATTAGTACTTCCTCGTATGTATTCCAGTTTGATATTTTCAAAATCTGGGCACCCTCCGTTAAATGAAATGTTTAAAATTAACAAAGCAGTTAAATTAAATGATATAGAAGTAGAACAGTAAAACAGTCTGCTCCCAAAAAACAAGACAACAAGGTTTGAGCATCTAGAATCAAATTAGATACATTGTTTTTGCGCGGTTTTTAATAAGCATGTTGGTTGGAAATTATAAAGGGTTAACACACGCGTATATATGACGCAGATCAGAGTCCCGCAGCGTAGTCTCCGCAACATGCTCAGAGAGAAAGTCCAGCCACACGCCACGAGCGATCGAAGTAAGCGTGCGATAAAACAAGAGTCGGGCGATTGTTGTAGCCATTGTTGCGCCGTCCGACAGCAGTCGCGGATTGTCCAGAGCGCGGAAACGAACCTGCGCGGTCCTCATCTTCGACACGTGATTCGCGTCCAATCCACGAGCCCCAGTTCACGAGTCGCTACTTCCAAGAAGAGTTGTGCGGTCATCTTTTCCCAAAATACGTTCCTGTCGGACTTCATTTTGGTCCGTCGCGTCGTGGTGCATAGATCCTCGCGAGTGTGATAAGCCCGTTATCGAGATTTTGTGTACCTTCAAGATTTTTCCAGTTTCCAATCAGAGCAGTTCCTGTATTTATCTGTGCTGTGTAGTTAAGCTTGGTGCTGTCATTGAATGGTGACCTTGATACTAAACTAAGTTCGACTGGCGCATATGATGCGACTTAAGGTATGGTCGGCACTCATTATTTCCATCACCTGATAGCCTTTACTCGCCGATTTTGATCATCTCGTTAGAAAGCACCACATTATCATTCTCTCGAACGTTCCTACTGTATGTAACAAAATGCGCCTTGGACTGTGCTAATAACAGCGCCTGTTTTTGTTAGGGTTCTTCGAAGTAGCGACTTGGGTCGCACGTCGCGAACAATCATTCGAAATAATCATGGATGATCACGGGCTAGGTGTGTAGAATTTACTGTGTGTTAATCTACGTGTCCTTGCATGCTGGGGTGTTTTGTTATTGCGATGCTCGGTTGTCACGTGTTAGCACAAGGCTGCCCTGATGGTTGTTGGTTTCTTTTCTTGACGGGTAGAAAGTAGGTGCACGATAGCGCTTGATGCCTAACTCTAATTCTGTTCTAAATTTATCGGTGAATGAACCGAGGCATTTGGCAGAGCTGTTTGTTTGCTATTTGAGCCTTTTCCAAACGCATTCCCGTGCCTTCGAACGCCACATTTCCACAGGAATCTCGTTTTCGTAGTCCCGCTCCGCTATTGTAATCACCAAATTACTAATTTAATGACTAATGGGCTTTGGATAGCTTAACTTCACATTTGCAGGACAATCGAAAAATGAATCCAAAGCGGAAAACTATACACATACTTCCCCTTCCATTGCCTGTTGTATTTGAAAAACTAAACACGCAGCGTTTTTAGTGTAAATTACTGTTAACACTTGTAATTATTTGATTTAAGTGGTTTAATTGCTTAACTAATTTGATTTGTAGTTTGATTACTTAAATTATTGTAGTACGTTCGTAGTCGGCGTCGAAATATTTGGGAAAAAATTAAATTTGACTAAAAATAATACAAGTTCGGTTTCAAGGAATTCACTTTTTCCAAACATCCAACATTTTTGTTTCTGCACATTTCTCATCTTTCGTGATTAAACAGGCTTAAACTGATTTAAGTTATTCTCAAATGTTTCGAAGGCAACTATGTGTATACAGAGTGTTCCACTTAATAGTGTAACATCCTTATATTGTTCTTAGTTTTTCTGCAATATGAACCAAATTTTTCTCAAAGATAGAACACTTGTAGCCAGAAGACCATTCGCCCCCTTCAATTGCAAAGCCACCTGCAATATCAAAATAAATTGAAAACTACGAAATCGTTTTTAAAAAATTTTGTGTAAAATCTAAGCCCAAGAATATTGTAATGGATTAGAAAATATTTAAATTTTTTGCGTTGTAAAATTAAATTCAAAAGGAATGTTTAATGGAAAAACAAAATTGCAATCTTTTAATTTTGATAAAACTTTGGATTTAAGCTTTTGGGCAATTCTGAACAACTTTTATTAGTAACATTTTCTGATAAAAATGCCTACTACGATTTTTTTTTGTTCTCCATCAATTTGGTATCGCACGTGGCTTTGCATTTGAAGGGGGCGAATAGTGTTTTGGCCACAAGTAGAACATATGCTCTATCTTTTAGGAAAATTTGGTTCAAATCTATTAAAAACTAAAAAGATGTGTTCCATTCTTAAGTGGGACATACTGTATATTATGTATAATACTTTTTGATCTGCTCGAAAAAATTTAGAATTCTAAAGTTAAAAACGGACAAAACACTGTCCATTCGAAATTAATTGTGTAGCACCGACTAATGTAGTCTATTTTAACTTAGGATCGCCTGAAACTGCAGCTATAGCTGTTATGCGAGAAGATGACAACAACATTAATATAAGTGATGTCAGTAAGTACATGCTGATTTTAATCATTAAGTTGAGGTGCTTAACCATTTTTACTTCCATTAACTGGATTACTCATATTGCTGATAGTGCATGCAAACAAAACGAAACGCGATGTGCTGGACAAGGGTATTTCCAGATTTTCAGCCAAAAAATAATTATTTTATTTAATCAAGACGTTTTTGCTTCCCAAATATGTAGCTAATTGCTATGGTCATTTAGTGGAATTTCACTTTTAAGAACTACCAATTTGCATAGCTGTAGCTCCGAGCTACGTCTAGAATTTGCAGGTCATTACCAGGACAGTTCTGGTTTATTTGGCTACATTTTGTACATTTTATCTAATTTTTTTGAGCGTTTTTTTTTTGTATATTCAGTGCTATATCTTTGAAAAGTATAAAGTTCAATTTTTAATTATTTAAAAAAATTAGTTTGCAATAAAACAAACCAAATATTTATTGTAGAAGTGACTTTTGATTATTAATGCAACTATCATTACCTCATCGGTATCATCATTGCCATTGATATTCATTAATAAGAACATTTACATAATGTGTGCTTTATATATGTATATGTAGTTAAATTGTAATACATTTTTGTTTATGAACCCCTAAGATATTAATTGCTTAAATACCTATTTAGGCTGCTACTTTACATTAAACTCTGTCTTGTAATTGCTGTTGATATGTAAATTGCAGTTTAAATTGCGTACATAATTGGTTTAAGAATAGTAATAATTTACCATCTCCAGTAAAATTACCACTTTTGAAATACAAATAAATTAAAGCTAGTTTTAATGCCATTCCAGTGCAACTCAAAACAAGAGTATAATAGTAATTTATTTTCCACAGTTGAGGTCATCGAGACAGACCCGGACTTCAAGCAGTCCAGTATGTTCAACGGAGGTAGCGAAATCTCACTAAACCCCGGCTTACCAACCATGGCACCAGTGCAATCAACTAAACCAAAAGTAAAAATAATCGAACAGCCAGCGTCTAAAGCTCTTCGGTTTCGATATGAATGCGAAGGTCGTTCTGCTGGATCCATCCCCGGAGTGTCCAGCACTCCCGAAAATAAAACCTTCCCCGCGATACAAATCATCGGTTACCAGGGCAGAGCCGTCGTGGTCGTGTCCTGTGTCACAAAAGACTTACCCTACAGGTAAAAACGATGGCACTGATTAATAAGAGTATACTCTAGTAACTAGTGATTTTTAGGCCTCACCCCCACAATTTAGTGGGAAGAGAAGGATGCAAAAAGGGAGTGTGCACTTTAGAAGTTTCTCCTGAAACTATGTCCGTCACATTTTCCAATTTGGGCATCCAGTGTGTCAAGAAGAAGGATATCGAGGCCGCCTTAAAAGTGAGGGAGGAAATCAGGGTAGACCCTTTCAGAAGTAAGTTGGGTTTGTGGAAAATGTTCTATTAGATAGTAATTGTTGTTTTGTTGTAGCTGGATTTGCACATCGAAACCAGCCTACATCGATAGACTTGAATGCAGTTCGACTGTGCTTTCAAGTGTTCTTGGAAGGGGATCACAGAGGCAAATTTACAGTTCCACTTACCCCAGTTGTGAGCGAACCCATCTATGACAAGAAGGCTATGTGTGATCTGGTCATCGTTAAACTGTCCGACTGTGTTAGCTCTGTAGATGGAGGAAGGAAAGATATCATCCTTCTATGTGAAAAGGTTAGTTTTACAGTCATATTTTTACACATTTTAAATACAATTTCTTAATGTGATAACACGAACATGATGTTGGCTGTGGGGTGGTACAATTTTCTTTCATTATGTCTTATTTATATTCAAGAAATGTACCTGTAAGGTAAAATATTGTTTACTCTCGTGTTTCCCTAGATAACCTTCTCTTGTAATTGCTTGCTAATAGTCATTGTTCTTGAATTTTGCACAAAAGGAATTAAAATTATACCTTACAAGGAATTTGCTTTTATGGTTTTAAGAAACGTAGCTGTAATTATTTAAGTTTATTGTTTATGCAGAATTAAGGTCACCCAAGTTTGCAACTTTATTCCCACTCAACTTTTTTGTTTTGTTTTAAATTAGAATCAATAAATGTAGAACCGTAAACGTTCATAAATATTTATGTAACAGCTCTGATAACTTTAGATAATATTTGTGTTACTTTATAGATACAAACATTGTTTAAACTTTTAATTGAAACATGTTTCTACAAGTTAACTGGCGGTTAAATGTTTCATATTATAGCATTCTGTGTATTAAAAACTTATTTTTTATTCAGTCACATATCTCATAGTGTACAAGCACTAATGATGGAATAAATTAACAGCATTAAAAGCTGTAGGTTAAAAAATTCTCTGAGCTTAAAATTTATTTTATCGATTTATTTATCCGTTTCTCTCTAAACCCTCATTTTTGCACCAAGCAAACTATTTTGTGTATTAAAAACGTATTTTTTATTGAGTTACATATCTCATAGTGTACAAGTACTAATGATGGAATAAATAACAGTATTAAAAGTTAAAAAATTCTCTGAGCTTAAAATTTATTTTATTGATTTATTTATCCATTTCTCTAAACTCCCATTTTTGCACGTTGCAAAGCATTTTGTGTATTAAAAACTTATTGTTTATTTAGTCACATATCTCAATAGTGTACAAGCATTAATGATGGAATAATTTAAAAGTTGTAGGTTTAAAAATTCTTTGAACTTAAAATTTATTTTATTGATTTATTTATATGTTTCTCTAAACTCTCATTTTTGCATGTTGCAAAGCATTTTGTGTATTAAAAACTTGTTTTTATTCAGTCACGTATATCGGTGTACAAGCACTAATGATGGAATAAATTAACAGTATTAAAAGCTGTAGGTTAAAAATTCTCTTGGAACTTAAAATTTATTTTATTGATTTATTTATTTGTTTCTCTAAACCCCCATTTTTGCACGCTGCAAAGCATTTTGTGTATTAAAAACTTATTTTTTATTCAGTTACATATCGAAGTTTACAAGCACTAATGATGGAATAAATTAAAAGTTGTAGGTTTAAAAATTCTCTGAGCTTAACATTTATTTTATTGATGTATTTATCAGTTTCTCTAAACTCTAATTTTTGCACGTTACAAAGCATTTTGGGTATTAAAAACTTGTTTTTTATTCAGTCACATATCTCAGTGTACAAGCACTAATGATGGAATAAATTAACAGTATTAAAAGCTGTAGGTTAAAAATTTTCTTCAACTTAAAATTTATTTTATTGATTTATTTATCCGTTTCTCTAAACCCCGTTTTTGAATGTTGCAAAGCATTTTGTGTATTAGAAATTTATTTTTTATTCAGTCTCATATGTTAAAGTGAACAAGCACTAATGATGGAATAAATTAAGAGTATTAAAAGCTGGAGGGTTAAAAATTCTTTGATCTTCAGATTTATTTTATTGATTTATTTATCCATTTCTCCAAACCCCCATTTTTGCACTTAGTTCCCATCATTTGGGATACCATTCTTTCCCAATATTTATTTAAACCCCAATTAATTATATTTCTTTTTCATTTATACTAGTTATCTTTAATATTGTTATCACTTCTAGTTTATAAAATATCTTGCATTTCTTTTTGTGCCACATTTCAGCTTTTATTTCTAGTGTGTGTCTTTTTAGTTTTACATAGCAACAACTAAGTAATGTTTGCTATCAGTGTTTTTGGTTTCATATGTTCGAACATCTAATACTGCATTTACTCAATGATTCAATCTGATGTTATCTAGTTTTTTGCTTTACAAACCATGGGATGCTAATGATAATTTTAATTTGACTTTGCAAAAGCTTTCTCCATTTCATCATAAAAGTTTGATTCATCATTTTTGTGTACTTTCTGCTGTCAGCACCTAAAGGTTAATGAATACTATATTAACCTTCTCTCTTTTTAGCTTACTAAAGTCAGTGTTATAATGTATATTTTGAAGGTTTGAGTGGAAGAAGAGGGCTTATTTTAAATATAGCATCTGAATTCCCACCTAAGACTGAATTCTTGAATTTCAAATGCTAAAAATTTAAAAATATTTTGTTTGTATCTGCAGGTAGCAAAAGAAGACATCCAAATTCGGTTCTACGAAGAACAGGATGGCCAAGTAGTGTGGGAAGGTTTTGGCGACTTCCAACCATCACAAGTGCACAAGCAAACTGCGATTTGGTTCAGGGCGCCGCGCTACAGGACCCTCGACATAACGGAGCCCGTCAAGGTGTTCATACAGTTGCGCAGGCCATCCGACGGGGCAACAAGTGAACCATTGCCTTTCGAACTACTTCCACTAGACTCAGGTAGGCCAGCCTTTTGGTCGTTTCGACGAAACCTTGCCAAAAAGGGCAACTACAACCTCTTCAGTAGTATCTTAGCTAATGATGCCAGACTTATTGCCAAGCGTCAACTTAGTAATGTATCGCCCAGTCCCCTTCTCCCTGCACAGAACGGTAAAAGTGTCACTGACAGTTCCCCAAATGTTGTTGTCGAGACAGATGTGGAAATGGTCGAAAATTTAGATAAACCTGAACAAACCCAAAGTACAGTGGAGTGGTGCGACTACTCAGAGGTTGACAAGCGTGCCAAAGAATTAGATACTAAAGCTGGCGATGAGAAGTCCTTTAATGAGCTCATTAATCAAGTGGCTGAGCTTGATGAAATCTATTCAGAATCGCGAGCACGGTTAAATTTAAATGGGGATTTTGAGGGGGATAAGATGATGCAGTCTGAATCGTTCGACGATGCTCGTACGTACACAAGTTTACAGTTAGCTTTTAAAAATCCACTTGAAATCAACATATCTGACAGAGATAAATATGAAGACATCGCTCTTGTCAATCCGCAGAGTCCTATTATAGACGTTATATCGTTAAAACGAGAAAATGAACTTGATAAACTGCCTCCTTTACCACCAAAACGCGCAAAAAAGATCACAACTGATATTTGTGACCCATATATTCCTGCACCTAACTCAAGTTTGGCTCAAAATGATGCAATTTTAAAAAGCAAAGGTAGCACTTCCAGTTTAGATGGAAAACCAATGAATCGCTCTGCCTCGTTCAGTTTGCCACGTCCAAGATCTCAAACTGACATGGCTCCTGGAAAAAAATTACCTCCCACCCCTTCCTCAACATTGCCAAACCCTAAGAAGCGTGGCTTCTTTTCAAAATTGTTTTCTCGGAAAAAGGACAAATCCTCCACTCAGTCACTTGATACGTTAAAGGCAGACTCTGTGTCTAGTTCTAAACAGTTTTTGGTAGGCGGTAGCGTCGCCGATAGCTCCACTGCAGTGAAGGGTAGTACAGGTAACGTTTCTATGCAGTCTGCTCCTTCAAACATGGAACAGGTCGACAATTCAAAGGACCGTGAAAACGATTTTAGTGCTAATACAGATCAAACCAAAACTAATAGCATTGACTTGAACGCGAACGACGACCTTAACATGAACTTAGACTTGACGGAGGCCGAGCACTATGCCCTTTACATGTCTATGGCGCCCCATGCTACACAGAGCGAGTTTGACGAAATGTCCTGCTACTATTCTCCAGTTGAAGGAGGCAGAATTGTCACAGACCCCACTGTCCTTTCTAGGTTAAACGATTCGAAAACATAACAGTTACTTACTTTAACTGTTTTTGCAGTTGTTAATAGTAACTGTGACTGATTTAACTCTTTGAATGAGTCTTATAGTTGGTAACTGTCAGTGCAGTTTTATACAGTTCAGTGTTGAGATGTCACTTATGTACAATAGAATTTTTATAATTTGGATTTGATTTTTTTAAAGTGTGTGCCTCTATTACTTAAGACATTGGCCATTCCAACTTTTTTTAAATAAGGAATAAAGTTGTTGCTTTTGATGTTGGTGGAATTAATGTCGGCTCAGATTAAAAGTTGAAGGTTTCAGTGCAAAATGTTACTATATAAGTACCATTTTTTAACAATACAGTATACATGACGTTTTCTATCTGGAAGATTAATCGCTCTTGGAATGTTTCTAATGATGTAACTTACAATTCTTGACAATTTTAACAACTGTTTTCATAAGCCAGTTTCTCTTGGAGTTGTATTCTACTTTGTACAACATACCGTATTTTTCACAGATGTAGTAATTTGAGACATTTCAAAAGAGATGGATTTAAATAGTCTTTTGTCCTGAATCCTTCAATTGAAAAAAGTTGAACTTGAATACTATAAATTAATTGGAGTGGCACGTAGGCATATCTTTTGGAAAACTGTGATTGTTAAAATTTGAGTAACCTCAGTTTGGAAGGTTTTAAAATCTCATCATACTTAGAAATAAACTCTGCGTTCGTAAAGAAATAACCTAACTAATGAGTATTCTTTAGAAACCATAACTTAATATGTTTTGATATTTTCTTAGGTAAAGATTTGTAATACTTATTCTAGCACCATTTTCTAATCGAAACGTGTGTTTATTAGTTCACGTATGTTTAAAATTTTATGTTATAGGAAATAACTTTTAAAAATATCAAAATTGCAAGACCGTGACATAAAATTGAGGCTGCTCAATTCTGTTGTACATATTTAGTTAATTAAATTCATTGACGAGTTATGGCAAAACAGGCACTAAATATATAGTAAATAGCGTTGTTAATTTTTGTTTGAAATCGTGCAATTTATACGAGTCATGTAGAGAACATATTTGTTTTGTTGTTTTGCAGTTGAAAATAGTATATATAGGATGTTGTTATAAGCGTTGTTATTTTGAAAGTAGGTTTTTATGTTATTTCTGTAAGATTGTAACATTGTATGATACTTCCCAATATTATGTAAAACTTTTTTGATAGTTGTATAAAACTGACCGCTATTTTTAGAGCCGGGTATGTTAAAAAGGAAACGCCAAAAATTTGAAAGCGATCCAAAGAATCAAGTCTTACTCCAGTTGCAGGAGCAAGAAAAAAATAGTAAGTTCACATATTTTCTTCTCTTTGTCTCCTACGACAGGTGGTGTTGGTTGTTTGGGGCGATATTGTAATTCTTAATGTGTACTATTATACCGTGTGGTGCTGTTTATATTTTTTGTTGCATTTAAAGACCAAATTTATTTTGAGCATTGTTGACCCTTGTGGAATAAATTTGGTTAATAATTAAAAGCTGTTGAGTTGCGACAGTTTCTTGTTTTCATTAGATAAAATGTAAACAGCAAATATTAAGGTGCTATTTTCTCATGATCACACTTCATTTTTCAACGGTTTGAGAGTTTACTATTTACAATTGTTAGTTGGTGTTTTAAAAATATCTAGTCATTCAACGGTGTAACATTTAGTGGTTTGACACCAGTTATTTACTTTAATTATGTCTTCGTGGTTATCTCTAAGATTTTAGTGTTTGATTCGGAGAGTTTTGACTTTATTCTGTTGTATTTTATAGAGCTTTATACGTTTGTATGTTTGCTTTCAAAATATACGAAATTTTGTATCTTGAAACTGTCTTTCTGTGATCTAAAGTAAGCGTTTCAGAATTTGTTTATTAGCTTTCCCAGGATTAACTAAAAGGTACATATTGGTTTGTTGTGTGCGAGTGTGTGTTTATATGGTTTGAATTTTAATTCATTTCATTTTGCTTGTAAACTAACGAACATTAATGCTGCATGCTTTATTTTTCACTTTGTATTAATATTGAAATTTTAGAACAAAGTTTAGGTGTAAATTCTTAAAAAAATGAACAGTATTTTTTACTATTGTAGAGTTTCATCTGATATGAATTTGTTTCTTTTACTATTTGGTTATTTATTAACTGCATGTAATTGTTGTAGATTAGGTAGCTTAGCATACATTTTTTATTTTTTACCAGTTCGAATTCATAAATAATTGAGGTCTTTTTTAGGAGCTCGACAGCCCTATAATTTACTCAACATTTCCATGGATGCTGTAAAGACGGAACCAAGGGGTAATTATGTTTTTTAACTAGTTATTAACCAGTTAAGTCCAGGTTAAAACCAAATACAGTTTTTACCATAAAATTGCTCTTCTAGTCAATACCAAAAGTATTTGTACGTTTACAGTAGTTGTTTAAGATAAAAACTCTATAATTTAAAATGAAACTAGGGTATTGTTAATTTTATGTAATAAAACAATCCAGAGTACGTGACTAATGTAGTGGTGTTGGGCAAATAATGTTGATGATTACTTGATGTTTTAATAAAGCTAAAGTAGATTATTAACGTTGCGAAAATTATTAATAAGAACGTTAAATACCACAAATGTCCATTGATGTCTATTGTGGCAACATAAAATAGCAATAAGGTGTTATGTTAATTCTGTTTCTGTAGTTTCACATCACACATGCCATATATATTTAGATAAAATGTAAATTTATTGAAAGATAAAAATACAGTTGCCTAGCAATTATAAGAAATGGAAATTTTTACTGTTACAGTGGCTATATTAATGACAGTATGGTCAATTTTGGTCATGTTTCTGATTGGCTGTTGTGATATCTGCCATTTAGAGTCGTTTCAATATCACAATGAATATTTTTAGTAGTGTACGAATATACAGGGTGAGGCACATAAAGTGTTACAGAGCGATAGCACTCAAACTATTGATCATATCCAAAAATGTTTCAGACAAAAGTTTCAGTGTTCAAGAAGGCCGTCATACTAAACTACTCTATTTTTTTATCGGTGGAGGCGCTGAAGCTACGTCAAGGTCAACTCCACTTTTTTAAATGGAACTATGTATTTTTTTTTCGATGACATTATTACCGATTTTAAGACGAATTCAGAGACCTGCAACACAAGGTCATTCTAGTCACGCAAAGTTTAAAGATAAAGATAGTCGAAAAATCGAAAAATATTGGAATAATCACTTTCAAAGGATCCACTAACCTTGGTTTGGGTCTACCTACAGAAGATGCTCGAAGTGATGACCCTCGACTTGTAAGCACTTGTTAATTCGCTGATGAAAAGACCGTTTAACTTCAGCCAACATTTGTGGTGTAATTTCGGTACATGCTCGGCGTATTCTGTCTTTCATGTCGTCAGGCGTGGTAGGTGCTACCGCCATTACGCGATCTTTGACAAAACCCCATAAAAAGTAATCTGGTGATGTTAGATCTGGCGAACGAGGTGGCCAAGCTACAGGACCGCTTCGTCCTATCCACTTTTCGCCAAAAATCTCATTTAGCACTTGTCTTAAACACATAGCATAATGGGGTGGTGCACCGTCGTGTTGACTCGTGTTTGTTGCACTGTTGCATTTTTCGATTTTTCGACTATTTTCATACTTTGCGTGACTAGAATGACCTTGTGTTCCAGGTCGCTGAATTCGTCTTCAAATGGGTAATAATTTCATCAAAAAAAAAATACATGGTTCCATTTAAAAAAGTGGAGTTGACCTTGACGTAGCTTCAGCGCCTCCACAGATAAAAAAATAGAGTGATTCAGTATGACGGCCTTCTCGAACACTGAAACTTTTGTCTGAAACATTTTTGGATGTGATCAATAGTTTGAGTGCTATTGCTCTGTAACACTTTAGGTGCCTCACCCTGTATAGTTAGAAAAAGTTACTAACGTCAAAATAAGACATTGAAATTTTATAACTTATCAAAAGCAGTTGAATTTTAGAAAACAGCTGAAGTATGAAAATAAATCTATAGTCCATTTTTTTTGCTTTATGATTTGGGGTAGGTTTTGCATTTATATAATTTTAGCAGTGTACAACAGTTTTAGTTACAAAATATAACTAGTCAAAATTAAGATCACCGTGATTTTAAAGTTGACACTTAAGTAAAGATCACTAATGCATAAATTAAAATATTACGAAAAAGCAGTGTTAACAGTAAAACTAAGAAACTATAAATCGTTATTTTACTAATATAAAAGACCTCAACAGTAATTTAACTAAAACAGCTACCAAAACTTTGATGTAAGTACTTCTTAAGAATTAAACAGATATTACTTTTTTAACAATTTTTATAATACTAAATTTCAAAAGCAACTCTTTAGAACATTTTAAATAAAGCGAATTTAAAACTAAAGTACAGTTTTTTTCTATAATAATTTATAATAATTTTCAAGGTCAACTTTCTAGGGGATAAGTTGCATTCCTGAAGGGTCCCTAGTTTTAATAATGTTGGTACATAGATTCTTAGTTCTTTTCTTCCACTAAAAAAAAAGATTGTCATTTTGACAGATATGACATAATCTAATAATGCTTGCTTCATTTTTGCATTTAAAATATTTCTTGGTTTTCTTTTTTTATCCGATTTTATTGATGATGATGATGATTCCATGTTAAAAAAAGAAATTTGCCATGAGTTCAAATTAAGAAACTTTGACATTCAACATTGACACATAACCATAATTTTGAAAAAGTTCTACCAACACGAGGTAGAAAATGTCGTAGTGTTTTAATCACATATCTACCAATATTGTAACACTTTGACAGTTATTATAGAAAAAAAACGTACTTTACTGCAAAGTATGAATAAGAAAAAAGAATCCGTAGCTTGTGAAGAATAGTAAGAAAATTTTGGGTTTCAAAAAAAAATGGCTAAAATGCAGTATTGTAGACCACTTCTGCCTCATGCGCAGGAGCTATCATTTTAGGTTAGCTGCAGTTTAAGATTTGTGTGTACTTAGTACCCACCTAAATTACTAGCTCGAGAAATGGTAGTTCAAATTGCTGCTGCAGCTGTTGCACAGAGAACTACACGAACAATTTCAAGGTGTTTTAGAGCAGTCCACAATACTGCATTTTACAAGCTACAAGTACAAAACTGTGAATGCAAGGAAACTATTGTGTGAGAAGAGTTATCTTATTTAATTAGGTTGGAAGAATCTGATACAAAATTGGAAGACTAGTAGTATTCTGACTATCCTGAAATTACCATTTATCTTAAAAAACGTTCTATCAAAGTATTTTGGAATACCTGTCATACGTTTTACATATTATCCATTTACTTGACATCCGCACTGTCAGTGCCAAATTGTTAAAAAAATGTCTTGACTTGTTTCAAAATAATGTGTTTTTTATTAGACTGTACATTAATTTAGTTATTAAAGTGTCACCAAAAAGTTGGGTTATCTTGATTATCCTATGCGTATGACACTCGTATGACGGTTATTGTTTGTTAAGAGAATCCTTTTTCACTTTTTCATGTTGCTGCTATCCGCTTCTTCCATTATTAAAATACTTTATGATGAATTAATAAATTGGCAATGAATGGTTTCAATTTCAATGTAAAATATTTGACTCTTCTTGACAGTTCTAGATTTGCTAGGGGTACCAATATGTAAAGCTCAAAATCGCTTAGTGAAAAATAGCCCTGGTGCTAGCATACTGTCAGTTTGACAGTGCGGATGTCAAGTAAATGGATAATAGTATATAGAGGGTGTTTGTAGATTACTAGACAGCTTATAACTTTCTTAATAATAGAAATGTCAAAAAACACTTTTATTTGAAATCGGCAGTGAAGTACGCCGAAATCGTCATTAAAATACGAGAAATCGGCAGTGAAGTAATCCATTGTTTTACGACTGTTTGTAGGTGGCGAGGCGATAGATAAACGTCAATGGAGCGAACATAACCTACAAAATTTGGTTAAAATGTTGTAATTTCACGATTTCTCGATTTCAAATAAAACATAGTGTACACCTCGGCACTGAAGTTCCTTTTTATCCCTCATGTGGTTTATTTGCCTTGGCCCTACGGGCCTCGGCAACTAAATCCACATTCGTGATAAAAAGTTATACTTCAGTGCCTTGGTATACAAACTACTATTTTTTTGTTGAAATGCCAGTACACAATCTACAAATTGATGTAAACCAATTTAAGCGATAGCCTCCTATTTTTGCGCAGTGATACATGACTGTTACTTTTAATGGAACACCCTGTATAGTTTTAGATATTTGCAAGCAGCGCTAAAGGTGCTTTATGATAGCATTTTCAAATTTAAATTTATGAACTTATTACTTTTCCAAATTAAAAAAAATTGTTTAGCTAACGTTGGCCATGAATTACGCAAAATGACTAACAATCGAGCAAGAAATGCAAAACAAACTCCACTTGGTTCTAAAAATTTCTCATGACCGAATTATAGCACCAAACGTACTAAAACAATTGAAAACTATGTTTTTTAAATGGAATAATATGAGTTTCATTGACAATAACATTTTTCAATTGTTTCACGTCTTTTTGGTTTTTTAAAAGCTACTTCTAAACGAAATGGCTAATATGGTACATCGTTGGAAAGCCCTTTTATTGTAGTTTTCAACTGTTTAATGAAACTCATATTGTTCTATTTAAAAAAACAGTTTTCAATTGTTTTAGTATGTTTGGTGCTACAACTCGGTCATGAGAAATTTTTAGAGCCAAGTGGAGTTTGTTTTGCATTTCTTGTTCGATTGTTAGTGATATTGTGTAATTCATGGCCTACTTTGGCTAAAAAAAATTTTAATTTTGAAAAATAAGTTTCAAAATTTAAATTTAAGAATACTATCATAAAGCACTTTTAGTGCAGATTTCAAAAGGCTAAAAATATACATGATGGTCCATTTAAAAAACCAAAGTTGTGTATTACTACATAAAAATAGGAGGCCGTGGCGTAAATTGGTTTACATAACTTTTTAGGTTGTTATGTATAATGGCATTTAAAACAAAAGAAAGTTCTTTTCGATATCTCGATTATTAACGATATTACGAACTGTCTAGCGATCTACAAACTCCCTTTAGAATAAGATAAATTAATGTCTACAAGTTTTACGACATTTCTGTACAGTTAGTTAACAATGATGTGTAAATAATGATTCTTAAAATAAAGCAATACCTTATTTAATGTTAATTGTTCAATAATTTTAGCCGTTCTTAAGTATAATGCTTCTTATAAGTTAACACATTGAACAGTTGTAGCAGAGTTTTGACATTACTAGTATTTTTCTTTTTAACCAACTACCTACAATGTTGCAAAAATTCAAAGTCTACTTTGAATCATAAAGCAAAAAAAATAGACTATAGGATCATTATTGATGTGTAGTCTGTTCAGAAAATATAGAAACACCAAGTGGCCTTTGATTTTTAAAATTTCATGAGTGTACTTCAAAATTCATCTTTGTCTAGGAATGTACTTACAAAAAGTTACTAAAACAAATAGGTTAAGGGTGTGACATTTACTTAGCATCTGTCACAAATGTTATAAATAACTACTTTTAAGAATATTATGCAAATACTGTGTTGGATACTATTGACGTAGCGTTTATTAATAGCTATTTTTATTACGTTTTATAGAAGTTAAGGCGAGAATTTTCAAAAAAATATCTACTTTGACATTGAAATAATGAAAAATATTAATTGTCATCGATTGTCATTTTTAAATTTAAATCTGCCTTCCTGCAGGTGTGGAAACCTTTGCAAAGCATAACACAGAATCCCTAATACAAAAATTGTATCCCTATACCAACTTAAAAAAAAATCAAATGTTTTTTGTTTACTGAATGGCCTATACAACATGTTCATTAAAAATTCCATAAGGGGCGGCTGTGAAAATTCAAACGTATGAATAATATGTTGGTGGCACTGTACGTCTATGTCAAATTCAAGGTTATCAGGTTAGGTTTTCCATCAGTTTTGACGTAAAACCTAACCTGCTAATCTCGAATTTCACACTTACAGTGTTACCGACATATTATTAACATGTGGTATATTTGGGTTATTTTATACATTAAAATAAAATAAGTAAGAATTTAAACTGAATTTTAACCTAACAATAATTTTGTTACTAAATGTCACTTACACTGTTACGAAATTCACATGCAAATCCTGCTGCTAATCAGTATAACAAATGAACTGAACAGGATACATACGACTCCTGCCATGCACACAGGTATTTGTAGTAATATTTCAGACTTTTTAAACTGAAAACCATTACTTCTAGTTACAGTATCATCGTTTCAAAATGGTTTTTGATAAAATTGTAGTTATTTGCTTATAATCACCCATGAAATTTTTAATTGCTTTCAACCATCATAAGGGGATCTGTAACGATCTGTCAAGTTGGTACCTTGTTTCTGTTTTGGAACTTCTGCTTGCTGATTCTGGCAGCACTGAAATGTTTGAAATTTAAAAACATGATTTATGTCACACTTTCTTGTAAAAAAATAATCACCCAAATTCTTTAATATATGTGCATACACTTCAATTGCAATGGAACAGAAACAAAAGACGGTTTTATTATTGGAAAGAAGAAAAAGGCTATAATTAATTATTACAAAGAAAAACTTTTGATACATGTAACATAACGTAACTTTAAATATTACTAGAAATTACTAGATCCGAATTACATTACCAAAAAAAAAACTGTAATTTCCAATTACACTCAGTAAATATTTAAAAAATTTGACATTGACAGTTCACGAGTTTTGTGAATGGATAGTAACATTTTCTTATTATGCAGGCTGTAGGACAAATGACTCAAAATAGCCGCTACTTCAAATTGGCCAGACTGTTCTTATAAAGCTACTGTAATCATTAAAACCTTGAATTGTATTTTGACAGAAGCTTGACAATATTGTTGAAAAAGCATTTTGCAGTTTTTTTGACCTTCATTATTTTTTAAATGAAGCTGCTGTCACAGTTTTTATTTTACAAAAATCATAGGTACCTTGAGGAATTTTTTTTTTCAATCACTCATCAGAATAGTAAGAGAAATATGAATTGATTTTAATATGTCTTCTTATAAATGCGTATGAACTAGTTAATTGTAAATTCTATGAAAGCTTAGTTTGCATAGTATTATGTTATATTGGAGCTGTAATCTCTGTGGCTCAAGTTGAATATTCAGTGTCGGGTTGTGTGTATAGCAATTTGTGATTGATTTAAATTGATTATGGGTCTTTACTATTTTTTATATTTGTGTGCTTTTAAATTCTCATGTAAAGGTCATTATACCAAATATATCAATTTCAATTAATTCTCAGTTTTGTGCCATTGCTGTCCCTTCCAAATTTACTAACTGTTGTCTATAATGAGGTTTATTATTGTGTTGGCAATCCCTAACCATACACAATTACCAATCCTATTGATTTTCATTGCTTGAAATTGTCGAACGAGTTACTTGTAACACAAAAGTATTTTGAATGTACAGGATGCTCATAATTCATGCGCTATGCAGGCTAACTCTTAACTATTGGAGTAAGAAAAAACTAGTAGCCATATCCCGATCTCTTTTTTTAATGTATTTTGGTTGACATAAGTTTTAGCTAATAGCCTGCAACACACAATTTGGTCATTCATAATAAAATAAACAAACAATAATAAATTTGTTAGTGCTTTGCGAACCTATGGTCGTATTTGGAAATTATCGCATCTTAACCTAATTGAGGTGCCATTTTTATATTTGAATTTTATTAGCTGATGCTAAATCCCACTTGCCTTAAAAAACGCAAAATTTGAACGTAAGTCGAATTTTCTTGATCAAACCAAAGTTTTGTGTTTGGTTTGGTCCGGTTCAAAACTTTAAACGGTTCGCATAGCCCTAACATATACGTATTAGACTTTATATTGTTGTAAAAGTTATACTTTTGGTTATTTTAGAGCTCCTTCTTATACGGTTTTGTTATTTTTTGTTATTACACTTTGTGAGTGGTTTATTGAAAAATACATCTTTTTATAAAGTCTAGAACCGTTTCTTATTTAAAAAAATAAATAAAAAGTAGATAGTAATATCTTTGCTTTGTAATCTACCTGAACATATTATCTATCCTGAGTGGTATTCTAAATAAATAAATAATTTGTAACTAATGAGAAATGATTAATGCTAGTTAATAATCTTAAATAAAACTAATATTTCTTAATGAGATCAAACTAATTATTAATTTTAGGCAGCACACTAAGATGTATTTCCTTTGTTTGCTCAATGCCGCCACATTGCTTATGATTTAACAGTAAGCTACACTGATTCATTATAGCCTAAGACAAATAATAAGATTAAAAAATGATATTATTTTAGATACCTCCCCATCTCCATACGGAGGTCAAATGTACGGAGCTGTAAGCCCCATGTATGCAGGCAATCCAGCTCTATCCCCCCAGCAGCATTACAGAGTGCCAGTTGACCCTATGGGTCCAACGCCACCACCAACAGACTTACAGTGCAATCTCCCCTATAACGTAGCATTAAACGCAGTGTCTCCCCTAAGTGGTTCAGTGCTTCCGTCGATAAACAATATGTTGCCCCAAAATTGGAACATACCGACTAGCGCCATGAGCGAGCTGCAAAACGATCTGGGTGCGTCTAGTGCTATGAATATTGACACTCCTAGCGGTTTAAGTAGCTTATTAGATCTTGACAGCCAGCAGCTGGAATTAAAGCAGATCAACCTTAATTCTGGCGAGTTGGCCACTTTGAACCTTTTTGATACAAATAACCTGTCAGAGAACCTATCTAATAATTTGTCTTTAACAGATATAATGCCGAGACAGGAACAGAACATGACAGATAGCTTAACTCGACTCGCTAATAATGCTATCGACAGTATTTGTCAGTTGAATGACATGTATAAGCCTAATTAATTTCTTATTTGATACGATATTCTGTCGGTAAGTTTTTGCTATGCATAATCTATAATAGATTATTTTATATATGTCGCAAAATTACGTAACTTGGCACTGTGATCTTTTTACTGTACTTTAAGTTTAGGGCATTTAAGCTCGATGTTAGCAATACTTTAGTTGTAATTTGCATCTCAATTCTAGTTGTTAAGATAAGTATTGTGAGTTCAGAATAGGAAAAACTCGTTTGGATAAAGAAATTGATTAGCGATTTTTATGAAAATGCAAAAAGGAAACAAATTTCGGTGATTAGAGCATGAAATATTTCAAGCAAATTACAGGTGTGAAATTTTTGTTTTATTTTCAAATATTCTAAGCTTATTGTTTTGTTGTTAAACATGGAAAAACAATTTAGTGTCTTCTGAAAATGTACTTAAAATTCACACTAGTTATACAATCGTACCAAATTGAACTGGTTGAGCTTTATTGTTGTGAACACAGATGATGTACTAAATTATTATGATAGTTTTATTTTATACTTTTTTGTACAGTAAGATTTTAACATGTGAATTTCCTTTATGTTATTTTTGTTATATTTGATACTTGTAAATATTAAATCTATTACTGTTAATTACACTTCTAAGTTTTGAACAATTATTTTACAGTTGATTATAACAGGGCAAGTAAACCTCAAAGCAACATTTACAATAAATAGACAACTGCTCCACATTGCCAGTACCTGGTTACTACACGACCTAATTTACTTGAAATCACGATCAAGGTTTCATGAAAGAAGTCAGTTTGTCCACAGCGGTAAGATAATATTAGGAATAGCAACATTGAAATGATAATGCCCCACAAAAATAAATTAGGCGTGCACAATTGGTGTGCTTTAGCTAAATGCAGTCGAGAAATGGGCCGGTTCAACAGCGATATAATTGCGGATGTTTTAAATAGCTCATAATTTTTCCCTCATCAGTTTCCTGTGAACTACTCTATAGTACAAAGAAAGAAAGAACACAATAAAACAAAAATGGTTTAAAAAGATCTATTGTTACTCGTACTGGCTTATAATGCAACCAGCGATTCCACATTTACAGACAAAATTTAAGTTGGCAATTCTCTACGTGACGTCACTGTATGTTCAGTCTAACTCTGAAATGAGTGTGCCGGCTTAAATTTATTCCATAACCAGGTGTCTTGACGGGGGTTTCTTATTCTTAACACGTCTGAAGTTCACAGTTTTTCTGTGTGTGCAATAGCATCAAGTCAATAATATAATGCACTGTTTTTGCATGCAATTACAATACAAGTACCTGATAGCAGCTCGCAGGACCTCGAAACTTGGCGGAGGTATTTGCAACTGGTGGGTACTTCTGCTTAACACTTGAAGAGAGATGGCCAGACTCTTTTCGGAAGGCGTCCTCTACATGGGTACTAAAAAGTGTGAGAAAATCTAAGAAGTCGGTATGCACAGCATAATAGTGCTCTGCTCTGAGCTCTGATCTCCAATACATTATGAAAACAAAGAAGGCCCAATATTGAGCCTTGAGGAGCTCCTCTTTTTTTTAAGCAGCGGACTACTCGTTTAGCTATCACTGGAAACTATTTGAGACCTATTTCACAAGAAGGATCTTAGCGTTAATGTGATGCCTCTCACTCCATAATATTCCAATTTATACAATAATATATTATGCTTTTATGCAGTCAAAATCAGCACTTAAATCTGTAAATACTCCTAAAAAATGTTCATTAATCACTGTGAACTACTTGTTTGTATTATCTGTGCACTTTAGAGCGTCGCACGTGGCAACAGCCATATTTAGAGCCGACGCGGGTAACCAACTTTCAGGGTAAACTGTCATTGTTGTGTCATATATAGAATTTTTCTGCGGCTTGTTCACCGCTGTTGTTTCGATGTACTTTTTGTGTGATACGTATCATTACGTAGAAATTAATGTTACTAACCTCCTTTACAACAATTCATGTCAAACATTTACAGGAATACTTAACTATTAATAGATTTCCATTTGTTTTTAACTTCCTTGTTGGCACATATTTTCGGTGCCCCGGGCTAATTTATTTTTTCCTAGACTCGGATCGGTTCTCATGCATAAATTTACAAGAACTGGCGTCTTATCAGAAATTCCATAACGCGCCTGCGGTCTGGGGGTTGTAAATCAGAAACATGATACTGGGGGAGCAAGGCGAACGGCGAGTCCTTTCACGTAGCAGGTGATCACACACGCTCGACCGCGAACACAAACTAGCTAATTCCACAATCAGTTATGCAAGCAAAACAACAAACATTCAGCTTTTAGCAGTAATGTGCCCCTTACATAATACTTACAGGGGGTTTTATGGTCCCCACGTAGCATCTCAAAGAGGACATCGTTCCGGGATATTCTTCGGTGCACCTCCGATGATGTGCCTGTAATAATCCTGCAAATACGGATGCTTAGCGCATCTAGTATGCATTAACGGAATGCTAACTGCATTAATGGGTGCAACCCATGTCAATGTAACCCGCAATTGCTGTGGCCGCATACACCCACAAGGCACAGGGTACAAGCATCTTTGGGAAATGGGCTTCCCGAGCCATCCAGATGCGCTATCTGGAGTTACTGATAACCAAGGTGCTTAACTGGTCAGGAATCGTGGGCCATTTTGCCGAATGGCCACTGATATAGGTATAATAGCACTATCTACGGTAAGGTGGCCCCAGGACACCCATAACAATGAACAACGACCATTTTAATAAAGCTGTCTACAATCAGCATCAGTACGAACAATAAATGGGTGTTTGACTCCATTGTACAATAACTCCATACAGTCTCTATTGCAAAGCTACGCAAGCACTAGTATTCCTTTTTACAGACCTCGTCATTTCATCGCTCTCTTATAATCCATATAACTATAACTACCACAATTCAATTCACTTCAAAAATATAGTTGCGGTGGAATGACAGCTGCGGTGGATTAAGTTTTGCGACTACACATGTGCGACCTCGTCCACAGACTTCCAAAGCACATAAGAGCCCTCACATTGTAAAAATGCCATCCCCGGTTGCTTCGGGCTTCACAACATTCCTATGTGGACATTCTCGGCTAACTGCCCACAAAGGCCCATCGATATTTAAAACTACCTGGAGAAAATGGCCCTGATTTTAAAAACAGCCCTCGATTTTTAAATTAGCTTTGGACTCGTTTCGATCCTGTGCTAAATGTAGAACATATCTTATTTCGGTGGTTGGTTTAGTCGAAATCCCATTATTATACGAATATAAATAAAATAATAGAATATTTTCAAGCAACGCAAAGAACACAAAAGTAGATATTACAACATTCTGGACTTTTATTTATGATACTTGTTGATGTACACTTACAGAGAAAATAATTCGCATGGCAAATTTTTCCAGTGCAAATGATGCTTATCGCAGTGGATTTATGAAAGTGACACTGTCAAAATCCCGTATCGGGTATTGTCAGAAGCTGGAAAAGCAATCGGTATTGCGAAACTGGAGGAGGGATGGTCCCTGCAGAGGGTGGCAGAGCATTTGGGTTCTAAGAAGTCTATAATTATGAGCTTGAAATGTAATGGAACCGTGGAAGGCAACGCACTCCTTAGCACGTGAAGGTGGTGCAAGCCGGAAAAAGAAGTCTACTCAAGAGGGCGATGATGCTCTGGTAAACTAAGTTAGGAACTATCCTTTTACCACGGCAGTTGAAGCTAGAGAAGAAACTGACTTTCCCACCGGTATCAGAACCGCGAGACAAAGTGATAAAAAGTTTATTGCAGCGAGCCATGACGAAAAGTAAATCGTCTGTAGTCGGCATTAAATAGGTGCTGGCATTTGAAATTTGAAGGTTAAGTCAAAAATTGAGATTGACAGTTGTGATTTTTTGCAGATTTAAATAATACCAAAGAAGCTGCGTGGCGCAGATGGGTTAGCGCCAGGGTTGCATTAAGCAAGTCCTCGGTTCGAATCCCGCTGGGGTCGGAATTTTTCCGTATCCTTGGCGATTAGAATCGGGCTCAGTGAGACCATTCACAGTTGGGCACCAAATTAACTGTGCTCTACTCAGAACCACAGACCTAAGAGATAGAGTAACAAGGTCAACACATCACCAAGACACACACCTCATACAATGGTTGCTGCGCAAGCACCAAAGGCGCGATCCAACTTTGTATCCCGCATCCGGGGCAAGTTGATCATTGTACCGCCAGATGCCAGCGCATATAGCACCAGCCTCGACACCGCAAGGTAAATGAGGTTACAGATAATACAATACAATACATACAATAATACCATTGGAAATGGTACTTTAGAAGTATTTTATTAACATGATGTAGAAATGGACCCTTATTATAAGCAAAATGTGGTTGTCAGAAAGTTAGACTGAATAAAACCGCTTAAAAGGAATTTGGTGTTTTCAATAACCATACATGGTGGCAGCAAGACATGAGTAAGTGACTTTGTTCTGTGCTGCGTCAGTGAAGAAGCAAAACCAAAGTCATGTCGACCCCACAAAGTTCTGTGTATCAAATTCCAGCACCCGAACTGTTTACGTTCAAAGCAACTGATTGGGACCAATGGCAGCTTAGATTTCTAAGGTTTCGAAGTGCATCTGAACTAGATAAGAAATCAGGAAGCGATCAGGTGAATTCGTTGGTGTACCTAATGGGGCTTCAAGCCGAGCCGATTTTTCAGTCATTTAAACTGTCAGATACTGACACAATTGATTTTGAGACTGTTATGTTAAGGTTCAAAACACATTTTGTTCCCACAACAAATGTGATTTATGAACGATACTGTTTTCATACCCGCTGTCAACAAGAAGGGGAGAGTGTGGAGGATTTTATAACTGCACTTCACACAAGAGCAAAAAGTTGTGGTTTCCCTGCTGGGTTTGTTGACGAGGCGATACGTGACCAAGTTGTAGTTGGAATAGTGGACAAAAACTTGTCAGAAAAATTGCAGCTTGATCCGAATTTAACCTTGGAAAAATCAGTTACTGCTGCAACGCTGCAAGACAATCAGAGGCAGTTAAAAGACAACAGGAAACTCTCCGTGGTGTGTCTGTGAAGGTGGACAAAGTCAACAACATGAAAAACAATGCAAAACAATTTTTCAAACCGAAAAGCAAACAGAGTGGAAGTTGTAAGTGGTGTGGTCTTGCCCAAGATCACCAGAAGACTGAATGCCCTGCTCGTAATGCTGTGTGTGAAAAATGCAAGTTAAAAGGACACTATGCTCGTGTATGTTTGAAGTCAAAATTTAAACATGTAAACGAGGTGGAACCAGTAGACAACGAAGACTTTTGTCGGTGAAGTTAATTCCGTGACTGATCAGAAGAAGTGGATAACAAAAGTAAACATTTTGAACCGATCAATTTCAGCAAAAGTAGATACGGAGGCTGATGTAAGTGTGCTCCCAGAAAGCATATTTCGAACAATGTTCTCCAAAGCAAATCTTCAACCATCAAATACTGTCATCACCGGTCCAGGAGGAAGCCATCTGGATGTTACAGGAGTATGGTCAAACGTGAAGGTCAGTTCATCAAAGAACATAGCTTTTGAAGATTTGTATGTTGTTCAAGAAGCAAGTCAGTTCTTGTTAAGCTACAGGGTGTCTGAAAAATTGGGTCTTGTGCAGAGACTGTTTGAAGTTGAAAAGGCTGCTGTTTTTGATCCAAAGAAAACATTTTCAAAACTTTTTACTTGTTTAGGTAACTCAAATCAAACCTACACTATAAAGCTAAAACCAAATGCTGACCCTTATGCAATAAGTGTACCACGTCGTGTTCCTGTACCATTGAGACAAGCATTGAAGATGGAGTTGGAGTAGATGTGTTCAAAAGGTGTTATAGAAGCAGTTTCTGAACCAAATAATTGGTGTGCTCCCATGGTTCTAGTACCCAAGAAAAACTGACGAATTAGAATATGTGTCGACCTTTCACAACTCAATAGGAATGTTTTAAGGGAACATTTCCCTGTTCCGGATGTTGATTCCACGTTAGCTCTACTTGAAGGTGCAAAGATTTTTTCAAAAATAGATGCAAACAATGGGTTCTGGCAGATTCCATTGTCTCCAGAGAGTATGGCGCTGACAACGTTCCTGTCCCCTTTTGGTAGGTTCAAGTTTCGAAGATTACCATTTGGCCTGTCGTCCGCTCCTGAGGTATTCCAGAGGCAAATAAGTCAATTGCTGCAAGGATTTGAAGGTGTCATATGTCACTATGATGATGTTATCATTCATGGAAAGGATGTTGCCGAACATGACCAGAGACTACATGCTGTTTTGTCAAATCTATTGCAAGCTGGATGGACATTAAATTCGGAAAAATGCAAATTTAGAAAAACCGCAGTAAAACTCCTGGGACACGTCGTTTCCAGTGATGGTATCGTTCCTGATCCAGCAAAAATCGAGGCGATAGTAGGTCTGCCAAGTCCACAAAACATCACCGAACTGAAGAGATTCCTAGGAATGGTCAATTTCTTAGGCAAGTTTGTCCCAAATCTGTCCACTATAGCACAACCACTATACGAACTTTTGAGGTCTGAAAACCAATGGCTTTGGTCCAAAGACCAAGACAGATCTTACAGTGAAGTGAAGAAAGCTTTATCTTGTTCGCCTGTTTTATCACTATATGATAGTCACAAGCAAACAAGGCTGTCCGTCGATTCATCGTCGTATGGCCTTGGTGCTGTCCTTTGGCAGTGCGCATCTGATGGTCAATACAAACCTGTGGCTTATGCATCACGCACACTTTCCGCAGCAGAGAAAAGGTACGCTCAGATAGAGAAGGAAGCTCTGGCCATCGCTTGGGGATGTGACAAGTTCTCAAATTATATAGTTGGTAAAATGATCACCATAGAGACCGATCACAAACCACTCATCTCTATACTTGGATACAAAGACTTAGATAGTCTAACCCCACGTTTGCAGAGAATAAGAATGCGACTGATGAGATATTCCTATGAAGTTAAATATACACCAGGCAAGCAACTAATCATTGCTGATACTTTATCAAGAGCCTCCTTTAGCTGTGAGGACTCGCAGGAGCTAGCAGAAGAAATCTCGGCTTATGTTCTGTCTGTAGTAGCAGGATTCCCATCATCTGATGAAAGGTTGTTGGAAATTATCAGTGGCCAGTTGGAAGATAGAGTTTGCTGCGAAATATCAAGATATTGTGTTGCAGGAACAGAATAACTAAAACTGAAAACATTCTTATGAAAGATTCTTGTATTCTCATTCCGCAATGTCTGAGAAAAGACATCTTGAATAGACTACATATTGGCCATCACGGCATAAGTAAATGCAGATCCTTAGCGAAACAAGCAGTATGGTAGCCTGGTCTATCCACACAGCTTGAACAAATTATAAAGAACTGTTCGGTTTGCATAAAAAACCAATCTGATCCAGTTGAACCTTTAATTCTGTCAAAATTTCCAAGAAGGCCTTGGCAAATAGTAGCTACAGATCTTTTAAAGTTAAATGGAAAATGGTTCCTCATTGTATCGGACTATTATTCCCGTTATATTGAAATAGCAAAACTTGAGAACATGACTTCAGACTGTGTAATTACCCATCTTAAGTCAATATTTGCACGACATGGCGTTCCAGAAGTTTTAAGGAGTGACAACGGTACTCAATTCTCTTAAATCGTTGGATCCTCATATTTGCAGTTCTCTAAAGATTATGGCTTCAAGATAGTAACATCAAGCCCAAAATATGCACAAAGCAATGGTTTCATTGAGGCACAGGTGAAGAATTTCAAAGACCATTTCAAGAAATCTGATAATCCCTATAAAATGTTAATGGCACTTTGGTCAACACCACTTCCGAATGGCTTTAGCCCAGCTGAGCTGTTAATGGGAAGAAAATTAAGAAGCCAATTTCCAATGATACCTAGTCAACTCGATTCTATTATTCCGAATTATCCCGAAGTTCTCCAAAAAGAGGAGAGGAAATGTAATCAAAAAAACAATTTTGATGCTCGCCATAGGGCAGTTCAATTGCCAGAACTGTCTATTGGTCAAAAAGTATGGACATCAGATCTTCGTCAAGATGGAAGAATATGCAATGTCCACGATTCACCAAGATCTTATATGATTCAAGGAGAGAAAGGAAGAAATAGGAAGTTCTTACACCCACTACCTGAACTGAGTAACATTCCAAACCCTAAGAAGGAAGAACCAGAGAGGCGTGAGGATGAACCTCCAACAGTGGAGCCTACTCAGTCCTGAACGTCCTGATCAACCAAGAGTGACAGAAACCCCTAGTTCACCAGCTCTGCGTCGCAGTGGAAGAACTATTCGACCTCCAACGAGACTCAATCTTTAAGGGGGAGATGTAGAAATGGACCCTTATTACAAGCAATCCAGTATTCGCGGTAGACGATTGGATCCCGACTCCGCCTAATCGCGACTGGCGAGAGGGCCTTGTTTTTGACGTTGTCATGATTATGAGTAGTTAGTGTGGTTGTCAGAAAGTTAGACTGAATTAAACCGCTTAAAAGGAATTTGGTGTTTTCGATAAACATACACATGATGATATTTTATATTGAAAATTTAGAACAAGTGCTCAAAATGCCCGTCACCTTGCTTGATACATAACCTTGCTCTATTTGCCAAACTTCGGAACACATTTTCTAGCGTATTGGGCAAATTATTTAATTCATTACACTTTTCAGTTATTCTAATTGCAAGCTCATTCAAGTCCTGTATTTCAGTTTTATAAATGGAATTTTTTAGCCAAAACCAAATGCAAAAGTCCAGTAGCGTCAAATCACAAGATCGAGGTGGAAAAGAGGTCGGCGTATTCCTGCTTATTAATCTGTCTGGATGAAACCTAAATTTTGCTAAAAGTAGCCCTCCTGTAGTTCCTGATCGTTCAATTGAGTGAAAAATTGTTCTAAAATTTCAGGACGGTACCGTAATGCAGTGGGGGGTAAGGGGTGGCGCCAACATCTAGCCACCCAAGTGTCAACCTCACCTGCACGTGGTACCCTCTGCTAGATAACGAACGAGGGTCTGGCGACCGAATATTGGCGGTATACCATAAACTCCGGTCTCGCCGAGGCATGTCTGGGGGCTATAGATGGCAGCCCCATCACCAGACTCGGGCAGGGGGCTAATCACCCGCCAGCCTTAAATCAACCGATTCTTGAAACCTCAACAGATAGCAGCCGGACTGATAAACCGAAGACGACCTTTGGCTTAAAGACACGGACACGACTTGGAACGTGGAACATAAGAACATTATTAGAAACCACCAGGCTTACCCAAGTTTCCAAAGAGATGGACAGATACAAGATCCAGGTTCTAGGCCTCAGCGAAGTGAGACGGCCGGAACAAGGTGAGATCACTACCGACGATGGCAAAACATTCATCTACTTAGGCACACCAGAAGACACAGATAGAACAAGCGGAGTAGGTATTCTCCTAACAAAAGAAGCAAAAAGAAGTTTGATAGAATGGAAGCCCATTAACGACAGAATCATTCCAGCTAGATTCTTTACAAAAGCCATAAACCTCACTATCATACAATGCTACGCCCCCACAAACTTAGAAGACTTAGAAGCAAAAGAAAGTTTTTACAGCGAACTGGACTCTACTGTGAATAATCAACGCAAAGGGGACATCCTGATAGTCATGGAGGATCTAAATGCCAAAATAGGTGAGGATAAAATGGGGCTAGAACGAATTATGGGCACACATGCTATAGGAAACCGAAATGAAAACGGAGAACTTTTCACAGAATTTTGCTTAAACAACGACTTATGCATATGTGGATCGCTATTTCCCCACAAGACTATACACAAAATAATATGGGTATGATCAGAAAACAAACAATCAAATAGACCACATTACCATAAGTAAGAAATGGAGACAATCCCTTAATGATGTACGCAACAAAAGAGGGGCAGACATGGCAAGCGATCACGACTTGGTTGTCGGTGAAATACAGATAAAAACTTCGAGCAATAAAACAAGAATATGCAAAGACAACTCGAGACAAATATAATTTACAAAAGCTAAAAAACCCTTTTATATTTCGGGAATTTAGAAACGCAATCAGGGAAAACGAGGAACAAACATATCAAAGGAATGAAGACCAAAAAGATACAGAAAGATGGATAGAATACAAAAAGAAACTGCACGATGTATGGGATCAACTGCTGGGAAAGGAGAAGAGAGAAAAAGAAACATGGATCTCAGATGAAACATGGGCACTTATAAAGGAAAGAAGAGACATGAAGAACAGGCTAAATGCATCTACCGGTAACGAAACCAAACGACAAATAGCCCAACAGCTGTATGGAATTGATAAACGAGTAAAGCGAACAGCAAGAAGGGATAAAAGAAGATGGGTAGATAGGTTAACAGAGCAGGCGCAGCAAGCAATGCAAAAGAAGAATCTAAGAGAAGTGTACAGAATAACAAAGAAACTAGCAAACAGACCACAAAACACCAACAAAGCGATGAAAGATGACCGGGGAAACACAATCACCTCAGAAAAAGAACAAATGAGAATATGGGAAGAACACTTTTCTAGTCTGTTGGGGGAACCGACGGAGGAAGAGGCGCTCCCAGACGGAATAGCACAACCTGTTATGAGAATTAACATAAATCCCCCAAACAAACAAGAAATTATAACAGCAATATCAAAACTGCGTGATGGGAAAGCAACAGGCCCAGACAAGATACCGGCGGAATTCCTGAAAGTAGACCCGCAACACACCGCAGAAATAATGCAACCGATATTAAAGCACATCTGGGAAGAAGAAGCGATTCCGGCAGAATGGAAGGAAGGCACAATAATTAAACTTCCAAAGAAAGGGGACCTATCGAAGTGCAGTAACTGGAGAGGCATCACACTGCTCAACATGATCAACAAGGTAATAGCTCAGACACTGAACGCAAGAATGACGGGACATGTCGAAATGAAACTTAGAAAAGAACAAGCAGGCTTTAGGCCATACAGATCCTGTATCGATCACATTAACACCATGAGTATAATCATTGAGCAATGCATAGAATGGAGAACCCCACTGTACATTGTATTCGTCGACTTTAAACGTGCGTTTGACTCACTGGACCATAAATCACTCTGGGCCATATTAGAACTAACCGGAATCCCACCCAAAATAATAAACCTAATAAAAGCACTATATAAAGATGCACAATGTAACGTACTTCACAGAGGAAAAACCACAAAAAACTTGCCGGTCCTGAAGGGCGTCAAACAAGGATGCCCCCTGTCTCCAATACTTTTTAATATAGCACTGGACTGGATCATGAACAACACAAACCACCAGCAAAGAGGAATAATATGGGGATTGCAACAGCAACTACTAGACTTGGACTACGCAGACGAAATATGTCTAATGGCGCACACCTTTAACGATATGCAGTCACGATTAGACCGACTGACCGAACAAGCTCAAAAAGTAGGCTTAGACATGTAAAATCCGTCTTACTGTACGGTTGCGAAACGTGGAAAACTTCCATAACCACAGACTCGAGACTACAGGTATTTGTCAATAGATGCCTTCGTAAAATATTAAAAATCAAATGGTCAGATCGTGTAACAAATGAGGAAGTATGGAGGCGCTCTAAACAAACACAACTAAGATATGAGATCAGATTAAGAAAATGGAACTGGATTGGGCATGCGCTGCGAAGGGGACCTGACAACATCGCGAGAACAGCATTAGAGTGGAACCCCCAAGGCAGCAGAAGGAGAGGAAGACCTCAATCAACATGGCGAAGAACAATATTAGAAGAAATAAAAACAACAGGAAGAGCGTGGCTGGAAGTCAAACTAATAGCGCAAAACAGAACAAGATGGCGAGCATTTTTGGAGGCCCTATGCTCCAACCCGGGAGCTTGAGGACACTTATATATACCGTAATGCAGTAATAGTTTCTTGGAAAAATATTGGTGTCACAATTAGTCTTCGACTAATGCCAATCTAGACTCCAAGTTTCTGTGGATGAAGTGGTGCCTCTCTAAAGAAATGTGGGTTTTCCGCAGCCGAAATTCTCATATTTTGGTAATTCACGTATCCTAATAAGTGAAACCATGCCTCAGTAAAAAAAAACATTGTTCAAAGCATCGTCATCAGGAAAGCTATAAATATCTGATATCACATTACCTTTGGAATCAACACCGCTTTGTTAAAGTGATGAATCGAACTAAACTAAATGTCATTAATGTCTTCACAACTAAAATTCCTATCTGTCAACAATTATTACAGATTGCAATAAGTAATGGAGCTAGAACAGGAGATGTTTATAATCGAGTCGTAGGCTAAACTGTAGAATCCGGGGCACATACCCCTCCTCCTATTGCATTTTATTACATTATATAGGTACCAATACTAATTGTAATTGAAATATAATACTAACCAACATTTATAAGTAGTTAATTCCATGGCTACCGGGATCTCAGATATTTACGGCCACCCGGTATTAAGGAACCATCAATAATATTGTTCTCGACGGGGCATATCTGCGGGTAATATTTGATGTAGAGAAGTTACACAATAAGGGAAATGGGGAAAACTTCAGTATAGCGTCCCCATTGGGTTTGACGTTTGCCGCGCAAGTACAGAAACCCCCCGAAAAGCAGTGGTTTCCACACAAATGATAGAACATTGTGTACTACGTACACACAAATCTTAAACTGCAGCTAACCTAAAATTATAGCTCCCAGACCAAAAGATTCACGTATGTGTGTATGGACTGGGGACGCTATATTGAAGTTTAGCCGGGAAAAGATTTAAATTCGTTTTCCTTCTGGTTGTTGAATAGGGCAAATCAACTCGCTGCGAAAGACATCACCCATAATTTGCCTAGCATTTTCTACAACTTCTGCAGTGCGTACCGTTGGTCTACCGCTACCTTTCTTCCTGGTAACAGAGCCTGTCTCGTCAAATAATTCCATAGTATGCTTTAATGCACGATAGAAACAAGTATAGACGGCATCCTTAAATTCATCCCCAAATAGGTCAAAACAGTCTTGTATAGAGTAGGTCCACTATCCATTTATAACAACTCCACTACGATAAAAAGCTTTTATCATAAAAACCTTGTTATTCTGTGAAATTTATCTTTGAATTAACGCTTAAACTGGAATGAAGTTTTTATGTCAAATTATGAAGTGACAAACTATACAGTTTAATGCAGACACATCGAATTCAGGCCATCGAGGCCCTGCTGCAATTCACTCTGTATAGATTTTTTAGTAGGACCATTTCCCTGTGCATACTGCAAGAGTTGTTACGGCATAGAGGAGAACGAAATAACTGTTCTTCCGTGCCCTCTCAAAGCCCGGATATGAACCCAATCGAGAACATTTGACGTTAAATGGTAAAAAAGATTTATATGGACGATTTTCGACCTCGAAATCGCGAGCAGTTTATTCGGGCAATCCGAAACAAGTGGGCCAACCTTACGCGGGTATACACCCAAAGTATGGCAGAAAGCATGAACCCCAGACTTGCCATTGTTCAAGAACAAGATGGAGGTTCCACTAAATATTAAATGTCAAGTTCACAGCTGTGAATGAACGATCACCTTGTTTAAAGTTTCTATAAAAATGCTTTCTATCATCTACACGTTGTTTTATTTGATTTAAATTCGCACCACGTTCCTTATTAAAAGCATTAAACAAAATGTACGAGCGCCCCTGAACTTTGCCACATTAATCAATTCTGACACTGAAGAGAGGTTCAATATAATATAATTTTGGAAATTCAGCCAACTTTCTGTCGAACCTTGCGAATTAATTCCGTAATGGTACGTGTTCTGCTTTCTTAGATTTATTAATTGTGAACTGACCGGCGAGGAGGCTGCACAAGATCATGGAAGTGAATCGTCAGACCTCTAACTTCGAATTTCTACGAGGGCCGGTCGAAAAGTTTCTCCCCCATTGTATCAATGAAATTCGTGGCGCTCATTTTCCCCCCTTATTTTGATTTTACAATCAACCCCTATTGTAGCAGCAACTCTCTAAAATATGTCGTGTTGATCCGACTCCCCCCCTTCACGCTGAACAAATAGTCGGTTGACCGTCTATTACAGCAAGTTGAGGCGTGATTAGAGTGAGCTTTACCTTTTTGAAGATTAACGTATTCTAAAGACCCATTTAGACTATCACCAAAGTGCTTTGTAGAAGTCGTTTTGAGCTGTTACAAATTACAGAAAAGAACGAAATATTAAAAGATTTCTACAGAAAATTATATAACTTTTTACATTGATCACAACCTGTTTTTGGTTATTTTAATGTAAAAATAAAACCATTACAGTTCTATTTTTTATCCAAAGAGAGAATTCCATCTAATTGGTTGTTTACTACGTTACACATTTTTTCAAGCAATTAGTCGTGTCAAAATACATTTTAAAATAAATTTACATACTATAAATTACTTTTCGCTAACTTTAATTAGCCTCTTCAGATATAATATTAGTTTCTAATAGTAGTTTGTATACCAAGGCACTGAAGTTTAACTTTTTATCACGAATGTGGATTTAGTTGCCGAGGCCCGTAGGGCCAAGGCAAATAAACCACATGAGGGATAAAAAGGAACTTCAGTGCTGAGGTGTACACTATGTTTTATTTGAAATCGAGAAATCGTGAAATTACAACATTTTAACCAACTTTTGTAGGTTATGTTCGGTCGATTGACGTTTATCTGTCGCCTCGCCACCTACAAAAAATTCGTAAAACAATGGACTACTTCACTGCCGATTTCTGGTATTTTAATGACGATTTCGGCGTACTTCACTGCCGATTTCAAATAAAGACATTTTTCATAAAGTAGTAGTCTAGTTGTCTTTAATTTTGTTTTTTATATTTGAAATGGTTGTCACAACTTTTAGAAAATCTCCAAAAATATATGATATTTTCATATTTGTTAGTTCTGCTGAAAAAAAAATTAATTAGTCATGAAACTTGAAATCTAAATGTTCGATTTAATGATTAACACTCCATTTCCCATAAATTACTGAAATCAATAATAAGTCACTTAATAGCTTAATGCAGAAAGGGTTTGATGGGTTACCGGTTTTTGTTTTTATTAGTATTTCCTTTAAAATTCTTGTTTCTCTTTTCATATTAATGTTGCAGTGTGGATTGTCGTTAGATGTTGTATCACTATACACCAACAAGCCAACAGATTTTGCTTTACAAACTGTTGAAAACAATTGGAACAAAATTAGATAATTCACTAAAATTCCAACAAAAAAAAATTTAAATGCATTGAAATAATCCAGTCAATATAGCAAAATTCCTAGCAAAAGGTCGGGTAGTTTTGAATTTTTTATGTCATTTGGGTTGCCATAGTGAGTTAAAATCCAAGTTTTCGACCTCGGCGGAACACCGCGCGTTGCGCCACCTAGCAAAAACAGTAACATCTAAGCACTTGTTTTCGTTTCCGCCGAATATTTCAAAAACTAAATGTTTGTCGAAAAAGATCGTTCTTACCTTTTTGAAAGTAGAGTAAATTTTCTACAATTTGAGCACAAGACGAGCTATACAAGTTTTATAGTTCCCGAGATACCATTTTTCAAAGTACAAAGATTTTTAAAAAATGCGAAAAAATATTGCCTATGAATTATGTTAAATATCTCGTAAACTAAGTAGTGTATGTAAAAATATATCTATTAATATCACATATTTCATCTTCGTCGCCCAGGAGTAGTTCTGGTGTATTTTTACATAACTGACCAAGGCAAGCTGTACATAAGAAAAAACATTAGAGCCCTGCTTTCCTACAACCGCAAGCATTTTTACACCCTTTCTTGTAGCTGCATGTTATAAATGTTTGCATGGATTCTGCAGCCGCCTGTCTGTTCGTTTTGTAAGGAAAGAAGCCAGACTTTGTAGCCATCCATTCCCATTCGAGGGGATTCTTTTCGAGTTCCATCCACACCTGTTACAGAATGGTAAGCTTGAAACTTTGCAGCATCACTTGTTGGGGGCAGTTTGGCAAGATTAAATTTTGTTGTGGCTGCCCTTGCGAATAGATGGTAGCAAAGGTCATTGAGGTTCTCTTTTTCAGAATCTACTCAATATAGGTGCACAAGGAGAGTTTCGCCTGCCTTTGCAATTTCCTCAGCAGTTGCATCAGGTTTTAAGAAAATCCTTGCTTGATTTACAAGGTTAGGTTGTTGTTTAAGAAGGGCACAACATTTATTTTTTCTTGACTGAAAGGTAAGAAAGTTGAATCGCAACCACTTAACGCGTGAATGACTAATATGATTTTGTAGATACTGAACGTAGTATACTTAAATCATTTATTCAGTAACTAATAAATACATGTGTTATGTCAGAATGACAATATCAACTAAACTAAAACTATGTTGGTTTCCATGACGCGACGCCAAGGCTCCTACAGTGCTCCCCCCCTAGCGACAGCGGTGTACGTACAGAAACGCACGGGACGTTGACGAGTACGATGGGGCCGGGAAGTAGAGGGAACAGGAATAACAGATTTGGTTGGAGTGTCAGGAGCAGCTTTAGCGGTAGACGTAGTTAGTGGAATAGGGGCAGTTGGGGAAACAGATGGAGGTGCTAACGGTATTGTGATAATGGACTGACTTTCCAAAAATGCCGGTTTAAGTCTGTCTATGCTGATATTCTTTTCTAATCCTTTAACAAGCAGCTTGAAGACTTTGCCCGTTCTGCTCAGCACACGGAAGGGTCCTTCAAATGGGGGTTGTAGTGGAGGTTTTACAGCATCTGAGCGGATGAAAACATGAGTACATGTAGCAAGATTCTTGTGCACAAAAGTTTTCATTATTCCGTGATCGGCTGCAGTGGGCTTCAATAGCCTGATGGTACGGCGTAGATTGTCCACATATTCATTACCATAGCCGTGAAATACTCTTGAATGTTCGAATAAGTCGCCAGGTAGCCGCAGCGTTGTTCCATAGAGGAGCTCGGCTGATGAGCATCCAAAATCCTCTTTCACGGCGGTGCGTAATCCAAGGAGTACAGTTGGCAAAACCTGAGTCCACGGACGTGGAGCATGACACATGAGAGCTGCTTTTAGTGAGCGGTGCCAGCGCTCAATCATTCCATTGCTAGCTGGATGATAAGGTGTAGTGCGGAACTTAGTGACTCCTAACAGGTTGGCCAGAGATCGGAATAACTCAGATTCAAATTGCCTGCCCTGATCTGATGTTAACCGGGAAGGAACGCCGTAGCGTGATATCCAGTTCCCGAAGAAAGTCTTCGCAACGGTATCCGCCGACATATCAGTCATTGGAAAAGCTTCAGGCCATCTACTGAACCGGTCGATGCATGTTAGAATGTAGCGAAAACCTTCTGATGGTGGAAGTGGACCGACTATATCGATGTTGACGTGGTCGAAACGATCTTCCGCTAGTGGAAACTTATCCAAGGGTGCCTGTGTATGACGACCAACCTTACTGCGTTGACATTGGACGCAGTTGCGGGCCCAGGTGCGGCAGTCAGAGTTCATCGATGGCCAAACGTATCGGCGCCGCACCAAACGGACCGAGCTACGAATGCCAGGATGAGACAGGTTATGTAAGGTGTTGAAAAGTGATCGTCGTAGTGTAAGAGGTACATAAGGACGAGCGCGATCCGTGGAGGTATCACAATACAACTCACAGTCATTGTACAGGACGACTTCAAGCTTGAGGGAGGTCTTCTTCGATTGTAACAGGTGGGATAACTCTTCGTCTTGCCCTTGAGACACAGCCAAGGTCTCTGGGTCAATATGGGATGGTATCTCGATGGTGCAAAGCCTCGATAACGTGTCGGCCACTATGTTATCCCGACCTGAGATATGTTGAATATCAGTGGAAAACTGCCCAATATAATCCAGATGTCTTAGTTGACGCGGGGAGCATTTGTCAGCTTTCTGCGAGAATGCATAGACGAGGGGTTTGTGGTCAGTGAACAGCGTGAACTCTCTGCCCTCAACCATATGCCGAAAGTGCTTTACAGCCAAGTAAGCAGCTAGAAGCTCACGATCGTATGTGCTGTACCGCTGCTCCGCAGGCTTGAGTTTTCTCGAAAAGAACCCGAGCGGCTGCCAACTCCCGTTGTGAAGCTGATGTAGCGCCGCTCCTACTGCCAAATCTGATGCATCGACGGACAAGCCAAGACGGAAACTGGTCGACGGGTGTGCTAGGAGTGTTGCAGAAGCGAGGTCATCCTTGCATTTGTTAAACGCTGCAAAAGCAGCATCCGTCCAAACAATCTTCCTGTTGTCTTTCCTCCGTGATGACTTTAAATATTCATTCAAAACAGCTTGATTATGAGCTGCCTGGGGAAGGAAGCGGCGATAAAAATTTATTATGCCGAGGAACTGACGAAGCTCATGTACCGTAGAAGGTTGCTTGTACTCTAAGATGGTTTCTACGCGTTTGGGTAGCGGTTGAATCCCTTCCGCAGTGACCCAGTGACCGAGAAAGGGCACCTCGTTCTGTCCAAAGTAGCATTTGGCCATGTTAATTGTCATGCCAAAGTGATCTAAGCGTTCGAGAACCTGTATCAAGTGCTTTCGATGTTCGTTTTCATCCCGGGAGGCTATGAGCACGTCGTCTATGTACACGAAGACGAAAGATAAATTTCCCAGAACCTCATGCATAAAGCGTTGCATTGTCTGAGCAGCATTTCTGAGCCCAAACGCCATCTTTACAAACTCAAATAATCCAAATGGTGTAATTATTGCGGTTTTAGGAATGTCTTCTTCTTGAATTGGAATCTGATGATATGCTCTATTTAAGTCCAGCGTAGTAAAGATAGTTTTACCTTGTAGCAGGTGCGAAAAGTCTTGGAGATGTGGTAAAGGATACCGGTCAGGGACTGTTGCGGCATTTAAACGACGAAAATCTCCGCAAGGCCTCCAGGTACCATTTTTCTTGCGAACCATGTGCAATGGACTCGCCCATGTACTTTTGGAAGGGCGGCAGATCCCTGCATCCATCATGAACTGGAACTCTTTTTTAGCATCCTCAAGTTTATCTGGAGCAAGCCGACGAGCTCTGTCGAACACCGGTGGCCCTTTAGTGATGATGTAATGCGTTGTTGTGTGCTTTGCTACTTTAGGGACGATTTCTGGTGGTCGTGTTATAGCCGGAAATTGACAGAGAATATCGTGGTACGTTATATGCTGGTCGAAGGTCTTGATGCTGGGAATTGGACTGCCGACGACAGAACATAGTGAACGCTCAGAAGTTAGTCGGTCAATAAGGCTGCGGTTCTTGAGGTCGACTAACAAACCAAAATTTTCTAAAAAATCGGCTCCGATGATAGGTTTAGTCACATCGGCCATAATGAAGGTCCACTTGAATAGTCTACGAAGGCCTAGTCCAACTTTCAGGGTTTTCTGTCCGAAGGTCTTGATCACCGAGCCGTTGGCGGCATAGAGGCGATACGAATCTACAGGCAAATTACGTTTCGTTGGAGGAATTACTGATACATCTGCTCCAGTGTCAATGAGAAATGACAACTGGGTGGTCGGGTCGTGTACAATGAGGCGACTAGGGTGCGTGGCAGCATTTGCCTCTAATTGCGGCCACGTCTGCCGTTTCCCTGAATAGGAAATTCACAAGGTGGTTTGCATTGGCGGGCCCGTTTGCCAAACTTCAGATGATACCAGCAGTACCGTGTGCTTCGACCTGTCGATGATGGCTGAGGAGTAGGGGAGCGAGGTCGAGACAAACGTGCTTCCAGTCGAGTAATTGTCTGGGTGATGTTGTCCAACTGTGACTGCAAGACTGAGGTACTTGGCTCCTGTATAGTAAGCACTTCGTGGTTTGATACGTCATGAACCTTGTCAGCAATAAGGGCGATATCATCAAGATTGCCCTGAGATACAGCTATAATAGACTGCATCTGGGATGGTAAACTTCTGATAAAAATAGATTGGAGGATTTCGTCGTTGACTGTCCCTGCAGCTATGTTTCTCAGTTCTCGTAGCAATTGAGTGGGACGCTTGTCACCCAGGGACGTACCTTTCAGAAGGCGTGCAAGTCGTTTCTCTTGTGATTCCGCAAAGCAAGAAGTAAGACGTTTTTTAAGGGTGTTGTAGGGGTCTGTCGCAGGTGCATTACGAATGATGTCGGCTACCTGAGCGAGGACAGAGGTGTCGATGGAACCTACAACGTAATGAAATTTTGTCAGTTCCGTTGTGATGCCAGCTGTAGCAAATTGTGCTTCTAGCTGTGCAAACCAAAGAGCTGGATCTTCTCGCCAAAAAGGAGGCGGCTTGACCGCGACACGTGCGACAGCAGTGCTATCAGCTGCTGTCTCGGAGGGTGCAGTGCCATTTTCCTCATCCTCACGCGATTGCCTTGTTTCTGACATCGTCGGTGTCACCACTGTAGATACTGAACGTAGTATACTTAAATCATTTATTCAGTAACTAATAAATACATGTGTTATGTCAGAATGACAATATCAACTAAACTAAAACTATGTTGGTTTCCATGACGCGACGCCAAGGCTCCTACAATTTCATGAAACTTGAACTTGAATGACGTTGGCGAATAAAATGTGTCATCATGTTTACCCTACCACATTTCTGGAAGTACACGTTTTTTGTCTGCTGTGATGCTAACTCGGAAAGCAGGACGAGCAAATCAACGTCTTCACCAACCACAAAACACTTTATCATGAAGATGATGACCCATAGATATGGCTGTGCTCACGATCAACTAATCAGAATCTTCTGTCGCTTGCTGAATATAAACGTTAGCTTCTTGGAGCTTCACCTTTAAGAGATAGATGAGCCGATCCTTGTTGGTGTCATTTGACAAAACATTTCCTTGAGGAATCTGGGCTACTGTTTTATCATAAAACAATATGTCAGAACACAAATATCGTCTACTCCGGCGATTCCGTTCAGCAGATTTGGTGCTCTTTTGTTCTATAGGGTAACCATCAAATACTACAGCTACATTTTCGCCATAGTGTTTTTTCAGGTATACACTAAGTAGCTGCCAGATATTGCTCCAAAACTTGAAACTCCGTTGCCATACAACTTTGTGGAGCAGATAGCCACCATCTATCACCACATAACTATTAGTCCCTAGTATTTGATCTAATTCAATTGGTACATATGAGGAGTACAGTAAAGATTTTGTCCCGTTACGTAACCCCCCTTCACAGAATAGTGAGGTAGGGCATGGAGACAATTTGTAAGTGAAGAAATGTCTTAGATCCTCATCTGACTGAATAAGGCTATGAAAAATCGCTAGGGGATCAACCGTGAATGTTTCTGTACCCAGTATCACAGTGTTTGTGGATGAGGCGAGAGTCACAACTTTGTCCTTGCGTTTAAATGCAACCTATTCAAAGTTGTGACCAACAATTCTTGAAACTCCTTTCTTCCCAACCTCTGGGGCTAAGTGGCAATTCACGTCCTCTCCTTCCACTATTGCAGAACTAATTGATATTAAGACATCTAATATGTGGGAACGGAGAATGTAGTTTTAATCACTCCCTTAGATTGGACACGTAGTCATTGTGTCGAGTAGTACGAGAAGGCCTTGCATCTATATTTTGCTCGGATGAAATACCACACCACAGTCGTTTTTTAATTCGTAACATATGTTTTGGAAGTGCACCATACCAAGAGTCCACCAGATGATCTCACAGTCCGTGATCCCACGGCCTCGAGTCAGACCTCTCTCACTTTTCATTGATTTCATGAGCTTCTGCTCAATGGTCATGTCTGACCAAATGCCAGACCAGAATTTGTCTGATCGACGTATAATGAAGTAACCTTTCTCAGTAAATTGATTATATTCGAGCGGATCCATTCTACTTGACAATGCTGCAAGACCGAGTTTGTCGGACGACTGGCTTGGATCGGCTGCTTAATGGCCCTCTCCTCTCCTATAAGGCTATCCCTTTTCTTTTGTTTGGCAAGATGGGTTGAACAAACAATGGGCTAGTAGTGTTATTTATGTAAAGTTCTTATTTCATTAGCTCTAACTTCGAGATAGGGACCACCACAAAGACAGCTAAAAATTTTGCACTCCTTCACTAAGTGTAAATATCGTATCGTGTATAGTATCACGAACGTTTAGACATACAAAGGTCATCTTGTGCTCAAATTATAGAAAATTTACTCTATTTTTAAAAAGGTAAGAGTGATTTTTTTGAAAAACGTTTAGTTTTTGAAATAAACATCAAGAACAAAAACAAGTGTCTAAATTTTGCCGTTCTGTTGAGGTTGCGCGGTGCGCGGGGGTGTGCCAAGGTCGAAAACTTCGTTTTTACATCACTGTGGCAACCCAAATGCTATATCAAAAATTTAAAACTACCCCACCTTTTGCAAGGAATTGCCATTTTTACTGCTATATTGACTGGACTAAAATTTGTTTTAAACAATAAAATATATAGTCAAAAATTTGGAGTAGATACCAATGGGCTCACCAATATCAAGCATTATTGCAGAATTAGTCCTAATGGCTATTTAAAAAAACTCATTAAAAATACCCAACATATTTCATTATACCAACGTTGTTGAAAAAAATGATAAAGCTTTTTGTTCCAAGCTCTTAAAGACTGTTTTAGACCGTAGATAGCCTATTTTCTGATATTGTTGAAAACCTTATGTATACTACCTCTCTTAAACAACCAATAAATTTTTTTTTATATCGAAATGATTAATATTTAAACCTAGATAAGGAATAGGTAGCGAATGTAATTAAAAATTAACATTATATCCTCGGAATTTTGAAATATGCCTGTGGGTTAACGGGAGGTATTTTATTTGCCTCCTGTCCACAATATTTGGTGACCGTTTGTTAAGGTATCACATGGTTTTAATGACACTTAAGAGTGCGGGAGTGCCACTTGCTTTATCACGTTCGGGAAAATGCCAACACTTGCCCTGGAAATCCCAAAAACAGGCCAATAGCCACGGCTTCATACGCTCAGGGAGATGGGCGTGGTTCTAGAAACGGTACACCATAAGGCAAGCGTGAAGCGATGTACAGGGTGTTGCAAAACCTTGAAAGCCAAACGGGGTAGACTGTATGTGTATAGCCTCACGACTCCCAGCACCGCGGCGGCGAGCGCCTTGACCTACCTGCGACGCTTAAGAACTTCTTCCAGGCTCCACCTTACATAAATCTTTACACAGTGAATAATACACCCGGAAAATAAGCATGCACAGGCACATGGGGAAATCATAGGACATCATATAGCAAACCGATCTATTGGTCTAACACATGGATTAACATATATTTACAGGCGCCGACGTCTGTCAGCATACAAAATAAGAACCAGTAAACAAAAAGGGACTAGAACTATGGGTCCAGCTGGGGTTACTAACCTCTAACTTACTGCAAGAATATGATAATTTATGCAGCCCAGAGCGGGTGGCTAACATTCACCTGATTGCAAGGAACTGATTATTTACACACAGCCCAGAGCGGGTGGCTAACACTTATCTGACTACAAGAAAATTATTATTTACACACAGCCCAGATCGAGTGGCTAACATTTATCTGACTGCAAGAAACTGATTATTTACACACATCCCAGAGCGGGTAGCTAACATTTATCTGATTGCAAGAAACTGATTATTTACACACAGTCCAGAGCGGGTGGCTAACATTTATTGGACTACAAGAAAATTATTATTTACACACAGCCCAGAGCGGGTGGCTAACATTTATCTGACTGCAAGAAACTGATTATTTACACATAGCCCAGAACGGGTAGCTAACATTTATCTGATTGCAAGAAGCTGATTATTTACACACAGCCCAGAGCGGGTGGCTAACATTTATCTGACTGCAAGAAACTGATTATTTACACACAGCCCAGAGCGGGTGGCTAACATTATATCTGACTGTAAGAAACTGATTATTTACACAACACAGCCTAGAGCGGGTGGCTAAGATTTATCTGACTGCAAGAAAGTGAAAATTTACACACTGCCCAGAACAGTTGGCTAACATTTATTTGACTGCAAGAAACTGATTATTTACACACAGCCCAGAGCGGGTAGGTAACATTTATCCGACTGCAAGAAACTGATGATTTACATGCGACTCATAGCGGGTGGCTAACATTTATCTGAATGTACGACTATGATTATTTAAATTTGCTACCTTGTTCACTGCAGCCTCACCTGTCCTCGCCGCTAGTGTCGGGGGCTTGCCTACTAGTGCAGAGAAGCCGCCACTGCAGCGAATGCATGGGTGTTGTACGATCTAGGATGCCTGACTCAGAGCTTGATGCGAAACCCTCATGGGAAAAAAAGAAGGAAAACTGTGGAGACCTGTTGTTTACCCGTCCTGAAGATTGGATTCCTGCTGTTTAGCGGAACAGTTGTCCTTCAGGCATTCGAAATTACAAAACGGCGGTCATCGAAAAACGGAATCACATAAACACCAACAACACCACTTGGCATTGCCACGGCCAGAAACGCACTCCCCGAAAAACAAGCAAGCCAACGCTGTCTCGCGCCAGACACGCTGCGGAACGCGGCGTGCAGGGGAAACCTGTTTGCCGTGCGGTCTGACAATTTGCAACCAATCATGAAGCGAGCAAGGCTCCGCGGCAACCCAGCTCGACGAAACTTCTAGAAAAAGGCTGCGTACTAAGTCTGTGGGATTTTAAATAAGTCAAGAAAGTAATTATGAGCGAGGCTACCAAAACGAGTGCCTTACAGAAAATTACAGCGGCCGTTACAGCTGCTTAAAGCTACGAACCGTTAGCTGCCTGCGCACAGTTTGATGAACTATTAAGCGTAAAAATATGACCGAAAAACTATATATAAGCAGGGTTAGAATCTTTGAACAGGAATACTCCAAAAAGTGGCACATTTGTAGAATTTAAAAATGTCCTGACACGTTTCCTATCCGCCACCCAAAAGACGTACTTAATGAGGGTTTCAGGCTTCCCTCACGGGAACATGATTACTAGACAATTGAAAATGGCATGGATGTGGGTATGCAGATATCATGTGAAAAATTGAGCTACTGGAATTGTTCCAACCGCTACTGAACTCGGAGGGATAGCCGGGCAGCGTATTGGCATTATTCACCATTACACAGTGCACCAGTGTTCTGAAACGCAGTAAGAAATGCACGACAAAGATTGCTCAAAATTCACTGACATTGTTTACTAAGGCTCAGAACACGGACCTTATTCATGTTCTGAAACGCAGTAAACGATGGACCGCATATGGTGTCAAATGAAATGGTCAATGTTTACTTCGATTGAGAGCCATACATTGCTATGCTTAAATTTAAAAGAAGAGAAAGAAATTTAAAATAGCAATGGTTGTTACAATAATTTAGGGGTACCTCAAGTTGAATACAGTTTTCAGTCAAAATATAATAGAGAAATTTGATGGGAATGATGAAATTAACCCAAAAGAGTTCATGGCGACACTAGAATTATTAATCGAAGATACAAGAAAAGTATATGGAAAATTATATGATTACCAAACAGAATTAAGAGTAATAGGGGATAGTTTAGGTAGTCGTGTTTTAAATCGATTCAATTTAAATAAACAACAATGGAATGGTTTCCAAAATTTTAAAATCAATTTTCTATATTTTTATTGGGGTGAAAACAAACAACTGGTATTTAAATAGTTAGTTACTCAATTCAAAGTATGAAGAAAAATCAGGCTTAAATAAGAAAAAGTATGCCACATAAAAATGTAATCAATTTTCCAAATTAAATAAAAGTCACGGTAACGTTACCAATTATTATAAACGCGTTAACAACTCATTTTGGAATAATAAAAATATGGCAGCACTGGATTTCATCTTTCAAATTTTTTACAAAAGAAACTGTGCATTTTAACAGAAAAACCCAGGAGGCAGTTTTTGTATGGTTTTAATCAAGGAATTCAAAAACATTGTCAGAACTGAAAAAAAATCAGTGACGTCCACGGGCCGTCTTATTTTTCTTATTTAATCGTGCAAAGAGGACTCTTACGCACGCCACTGGTGAATTGAAAGATGGTTTGCCGACACAAAAATATGTTCTTGGAACGCACGTACACACACCAAATTTGTAATTAATATTCCAACGTGTTTTCAAAAATGAACAAAATTTACTATTTTTTCTCTCAAATGCAAGAGCCTGTCAATTTTTTACACGTACATAGAAAACACTCTGTATATTTGAACAATATAGAAATATTTACAAACCATGTACCGAATACTATAAGTAAGTGGGGGGAAATGCTAATAATTATAAATAACTAATAACAGCATTCGAAATTATAAAGAGATCATGACTTTCTCTTTGTTATGTTTAACGTTATTATCTATTGCTTATTTATAATTATTGGCCTCTCATTATGATTTCTATCCAAAGCTATATATGGATCTCAATCGAAGTAAACATTGGCCATATCATGTGACACCATATGTGGTCCATTGTTTACTGCGTTTCAGATCATCTACAAGGTTTGTGTTCTGTGCCGTAGTAAATAATGTTAGTGAAATTTGAGCAAATCATGTCATACATTTCTTACTGCGTTTCAGAACATTGGTGCACTGTGCAATGGTAAACAAAAATCTTCTCATGTAAGGTCCATTACGTTATAAACAAAAATTCGGACAATAGGCCTATGGCGTCCTAATTACTGAACACTTCAATTCGTATAATAACCATCAACAAGCACTAAAATTAACGCTCCAGTACGTCTTTGTAGTATCATCGCAAAGCAAAGTTGTCGAACACGTCTTTGCTTAGCAAAAAGTTGAATGCCGAAATAGACGAAAGTAACAGTCACTATCAAGAAACTAAAGATCTAGCATGTCGCAGCTAATTTAACAAGCGAACAATAAGCAATGTTGCAGCAGATTTAAAGTTTTTCTTAACAACCTGCATGAAGCCATAACCACAAATGTAAGTAAAACACTTTATTGTAAGATTCAGTATTCACGAGATATTTCAGAGTTCTACGTCTTCGCATGCTATAAGATAGGTAGGCCACGATACACGTTTCTGAGGATGCACAATCCAGGGGGGGGGGGGTCGACTCAGAACAGAACAGCCTCACTAGCAAGGTAATTGGAAAGCTTAGATTGGCAGGTCTGCCGGAACTGCTTTTAAATCTGTATTCCAGGTGCTCCACGTGGTGGCAACAGAGCCTAAAAGAAAAAATATCAAACAAGGTAAGAAGAGGCCTGAAATAATGACAAACCGGTCAAGAAAAATACAAGGCCACAAGTAAATACTACTTCTGAAATACTTTCTAATCCTGGCAGAATCAGATTAATTTCAGCTATTGCAAACATAACACATAGATACTGAGTTAGGCCCTGAATACACGGGGATTCCGTATCCGAGATTCGGTATGCAGGATACAAAATCTGAGTCTGTTCAGACACAGCGACTGAATCTCAGACGCGGGCCTTCAGTCACTTGCAGTGCCGTGCTGTTATGGACCTAACATTGCTGTTCTTGGTTTCTGTCGAATTAGTCTAGATGTGCTGTATTTAAAGTCAGGGATTGGGCTCCACTAAGCTAATAAACTTTTCATTGTGAAATAATGTACGCTCTATGATCGTTGTATAGTAAGGAACGCCTTGCTTATTCGATTTAAATAGAAGTTGAAGAAAATCTGCTACGCCTATGATATGATATCATATATGTTCTGGCTGGCAAAAGTAGGCGTGTCCAGGCCCTGGTACATGTGGACTTATATGCTCCAATGGTAAATCGGTGTCCGAGATACAGAATGTGTCGCCGGCGGCTGATTTTCCTTATCTCTCCATTTCGGCCGCCGACGACAAATTCTGTATCTCTGAAATAGAAAGAAACGAATATACTAACTTGACCAAAGAAATAAGGTGGTACTATAGAAGGGACAAGACGAATATATCAACACTGAAGAAATAGAAGCATGCGCAGATAAGTGCAAAACAAATGACCTATTCTGCTTAGGCTGAGACCACCACGCAACTGTTTTTCCTTCTTTTTACTTTTTTCTTTGTGGACTTTTATAGTTTGTTTTGCTCCATTTATGTTCTTTTAGTTTATAGTTGTTGTGTGTGTTGTTGCTGCAGCTGTATTATTTCTTTTTCTTAAATAAATATTATTATTATTATTATTAAAAAAATAATTAATAACGAGGGATTTCAAGCTAAAATCATGGAATATAAAAACAGAAGATGGAACTGTCTTATGGAACTGTGAAAAAGTCGTAATAGGAAGGTGGAGAGAAATTGTTCTAAACTCTTTCACGCAGAACACGAACTACAGCCTTACGCGGACACTATAGAGGAAATGCAGCCTACCTATCATTCCAAAAAATGAAATCGCTGAAGCAGTCGAGGAACTAAATAAAAATAATGCTCCTCAAAATGTCAAATTATTAAAAATGTCAGAGTAAGAAGGTATTTGACTGTTGCATCATTAATGCAATGAAAGATGGTCTGATGGACTCCATGACTGGGTGGAATCAATTTTTTCCAGTACATAAAAAGGGAACTGTAGCACTTATGCTAGTAAAATAATGTTATGCTTAATATCGACTCCCACATTTCCTTAAACACCAAATACCAATTCTACAAGCTGTATTTGTATGAGGTAAGAGAGCATAATTATTGAAAAAACCAAAGAGTATTATACATATAACAACTGAAACATGTTTTATCGACTAGACGGTGTCACTCCTGAAAGATGGATTTACCAAATACCACAACTGACGCAGATCTATTTGAAAAGCTGAAGACCAAAGCAGATGGAAACATATTGAAAAACGCGTTCATGAGGATCACTCATAATTGAGGGAAACCACCTAAGATTCTCATAGTTAACTATCTGCAGATTTTAGTAATTCCGCCGATACACAGCCATTGCCACCACTTTTGTTGTTTTTCATAGATTTCAATATCTCCTTAATGTCCACTTCTGTTGGCATTGTTTCATTTTCTACATTTAGCTTAACTTCTCTTGGTACTCCTACTTTCTTTTTCCAGATCTTCACCTGTCAGCACCTGCTTGATATACGGGGAATTTCTGTACACAAAAAAAATAAATCGGTATTGCTTTATTAAGTCTCAACACGGTCATCCAGAAATTGCCTCGTGGTGTAGCCAAGTTTACCAGCTAGTTTCTGAGCAGGATTTGGGTATAGTCAAGGGTAATACCACAAGCAGTGGATATATTTTTGACAAATATTTTGTCGTTTCCATGTAAATTATTGCGTTTAAATTTCACGATACAAAATCACATCAAAAATGTCACGAGCCGAAGGCGAGTGACATTTAAATGTGATTTTGTTGAGTGAAATTTGCAATAATTTCTATGGAAATGGCAAAATATTTAAGAAATATATATCCACTTCGAGTGGTATTTGGGACGACTATTTAACAATATTAATAGATAACGATTAACTTTATTGAAAAATAATCCAACAATTAATATAATTATTCATTCTCAATTAAATTCAGCGGAATACTTCCAAAACACAGCATTTTAAAATTTTTAAAACAAGCTACACAGTTTGTTGGGGTTTAGTGTTACGTAACCTAGCGATACCACTAAGGCAGAACATCGTTGCTAAACGATACTTCGCAACAAGGCTATTTATTTTTTGAGTACGTACATTGTTTTGTGAATATTTTGCACGGTGCCCAATATTCAGTGATATACTGCTGTTATTGGTTGAAAAAAGCAAATGTGTGCAGTGTGATTGGCTTATATGTTATAGTGTTGAATAGTCATATTTATACCCATTCTCAGTCACGTGAGAATCTAGTGACTACGTATGTCGAGTCTTAAAAATGCAATTTTAGGGTAATAAATGACATTTCGTTTTGTAGGTTATCATGACATCTGCCAATTCCTTAAACAAGATTGCTAAGAGTTTTTTTTCTCTTATACTAAATTAAATAAATTTTACATGTTAAAGAAAACATAACGTGTCGTGTAGGGTACTCTGATGGCGTATGTTAACACCAACACGCACCGTTCTTTTCGTTTAGAGTAAATAAAACACTTTTCGAGCTTAAAAATGGTTTATTATCAACGTGCCCCAAATGTGGGTGCACACACGAGAATAATGAATATACAGATTCGAGACTGCCTTTAGCGGGGGTGTAGCCGGCGGCGTTCCACCACCCTAAGGCGACTGGTCACCCAAACGCGCGAGAAATTTAAATTTAAATACGGAAGCGACGTAACATGTCGTAAAACATAAATATAATAAAGATACGTCGGCTGCTACTTTAAACGCTTACCTGGTGGCGAAAGTTGTATTTGGTTATTTGCCGGCTGGAAAATATCGGTCTAAGTTGACTAATTTGCCGGGAAGGGTCGGAGTTCCAGGGAAGGGTCGGAGTTCCAGCAAAGCTGCAATAAACTATGGGAGATGGCGCCAGGTCCTCAACGTCGACTATTGCTTGGGTCAGACCTCCCCAAGGTAAGAGATAAATCCAGCAAAACAAACTAGTAACAGGATTTATTTATCAACATTTGGTTCTATAATGCAACGACAGGTAGATACAAGTATACAGGCATAGATAAATAAACAGAAACAATCAGACAAATGGCATAGACACTTTAAAAAAAAGCGCTGCATAAGCATTTATAAAATGGACGACCTGCATAAATATTTCATAAAAATAAAGGCCGAGCTGCACAAGTAAAAGGAGTTCTGAAAACCATAGCTATCAAGTTTATACCTAATTTTGAGGTTGCCCACTAAGGGATAAAACCAAATAAACAGAAGCTCCGTGAGGCTGAAGTCCAAACTAATCAGAACACGTGGGATAATTACGGCTAGCAACTAACAAATTCGCATATATAAAATTAGCACATAAATTAGCACGCACCCTATTAGGCAAGGTGACGTGGAACAGAGCGATGTAAGCAGCAGGCTAACATAAACACTAATTGTTAGCTCTATCTGACTTTATGATAGTATTCAAGATTTAGAAGGGGCGAAAATCCTTTAAATTGTATGGCCATACAGGGGTCGCAGAGATTTCTACAAGAAACTCATTAGGCTCTTGATGATGTTTCAAGTAAACGCCTTGAATGAGCTCCTAACAGAATAATTACTAATCCCGGATCCCAATTACTCAAATTTTGGTAGCTAAGCAACCGCGGGCGGCACAATAACCACAACCTTTTATACGGGTTAATTTAGCACATAACCTAAAAGCTGAGCTAGTGCACAAGTGCTCAAAACACAGCGGTCTCCGCCGGAAAACACAGCTAAAGTGTGTACAAACGTCCTACAATATCTTAATGGTCTAATCGAGACCCCAAAATACTATATTGTTAATTCTTGTATCTTCATCGGTGTTGTTATAGACTCTTTACCAAATTAATTTTAATATCATTAGGAATGAATATTACCGCACTCTTTTCATATAAAAAAAATACATTGGACCAGAGTTTATTGATGAAGATAAAATATTCAATAATAAACGTTTGCTTACGACACTTAACACGGCACGTTTGATTGCCGCAAAGCTCGGCTCACCGCCTCGTTTTGGCAATAAAACTCGTTTCGTTAAGATGCTCATAATCAAACTTGTATTGTTAATATCTATATAGGATCCAAATTCCGAAGCAACTTTAAGGCTGTTAAACAGCTGGGGGTAAGTAAATTAGCTCTTAAGAGCGCGGCCAGCATGCTAAGCGAATGCCGCATTAAAAACAGGGGCATGCATTATGATCACAGCCGGTTCCCTACATGAAACGTATAGCTATCAACATATCGAAATGGACAGGTTATAACTTATCGCACAGTTAAGCAGCTGCAGTAGCTATTAACAGAACAAAGGGGGGCCATGCAATAATCTAAAGAGCACGGTTATGCAGCTAGCATTAAAATCATGTTTCTAATCACAAAATCGAGCGGATTCGTTCGAATCGACCCATTTATATCTACACACCTAATTTCAAATGCATATATGATCCTCGTAGGCTTGGGTGGCAAGCGCCACAATTCAGTAGAATTTCCTAGAGCTCAAGGATTTTCAAAAACTCATACAGAAAATGAAAAATAAGGCTAGGCAACCAACCATACAATGAGGAATTGCTGATAACTCAAGACAATTCTTGGACATCAACTTAATTTGCAATTACCTAATGCAAAAATAGCACTAACATGTTCATAATAGACGCCATCTTTCAGCCACTTCATTCTCCTTACTTATCATTTTGATATCTTTTTATACCTCGACACATCATCACTTTTGGTTAGAACCCTGTTTTTATTCCCCCTACACTTTTGTAAAACCTTCTTACTTGTTGTTTGCTGTTAGCCTTTTCTAGATTTTTTTGCTGATGTAGTCTCTTCTCTGCTTTGCTTCCCTTCGCATCTCTTTTTATCTTTCTTATTTTTCAATTGGTCCATTAGCTAGCATGATCAATTTGACTTCTTTTCTCTAGTACTTCTTCGCATTGTTTCTGAAACCACATGTTTTCTTATTTGTCACTGGATTTAGATTTTTGCTGGCAACCAGATGTATCGTGTCCTTTATAACCTTTCATCTTCCACCTGCTTGTCCATGTCCTGCATAAATTGTATTTTTGTTTCCACTATCTTTAGTCCTTCACAGTTCTATTTTGGTTACCTTCTTCTCATATCTTTCGTCTTCTTTGATTTAGTTAGGTCGTTGCAATTGTCAGTTTAATACGCGCCATAAAGTGGCCAGAGTATACGTCGGCTCTTTTGCAGCTTCTCACGTCTTTCACACAGGCTGTATGTCTTTCTTAGATAACGACATGGTCCATTCGATCTGTTGTTCTTCCGTCCGGACTCCTCCAAGTACCTTTGAATGTCCTTATACTTTAAGTAGGTAGCCCTCACCATCATTTTCTTTTCTGCAGCAAAGTTGATCAGTTTCGGAATTTTCTCATATTCTTTGTTCAGTCCTTCATAGTATCCCTGCTTTATCTCATCCTCCGTCCAATCTGTAGGCTTATGGACATTTAATAAGTTTATTTTCCTGTATTTACTTCTGATTCTTAGATAATAAAATCTGTTATTTATAGCTTTTATGTCCTACCAGTACATTAATTGAAATTAATGACTCTATTTTAAAGTATCTTAGATACAAAATAACGCTCCAGGGCAATTATTTTCTTCATAAGAACACTAGGGTTATTATGAAAAATTAACAGTATTTGTTTCCATGGATACAACTTTATTATGCACCACTGTCACAATGAAAATTAATGACAGCTCAGCTAATGTCACAAATCTAACTTAGATCAGCTAACTAGATCAATCTTAAATACTATATCATATTAATTATATGAATTGGATATGAATATGAATTAGGTAAGAAAATTGGTAGGACATAAAACCTTGAAGGCACCACGGGCATTATGAGCGAAGAGCCCTCGGTTAGTACACTAACAATTTTGGGCTCTTATTTTACTCATAATGCCCTTGGTACTTTAATAACTATAAATTCCATAACATTACTTTTTATTGTTTTTATTACACTTGCATCATAATACCTGTTTAAAAAACTAAAAAGCGTGTGAAATATCAGCATTAAAACACTGGAGTGCTTTAAAATTGCTATAGAAACAATGCCGTCATCATTTTCAAAGAAAGTTGTATTTCTAATTTACACATTTTAGTAAGATATAACAGTGTAATTTTTATTTTAAATAAATGTTAAATGTACCATTATTATTATTTGATACGTAGATTCCAGAAGTTTCCAGCTCGTTATTACTTGGTTTGGTTATCGCAGGATCACCAGTAGTAACTGACAACGATGACGTAGTAGTCGTCCCATTAACAACTCCAGCAATGCACTTCGAAACTTTCAATTTGTTCAAAACAGATTCTTCAAGGTAACTAGCAGCAACCGTCGAAGATTTCCAACCTACTTCACGCTTAACCTCATCTACACTCATCCCTCCATTTGCCATAATCGTTGCAGATGTCCGTCTGAAAGCATGGCCGGTGTATCTCGCAGAGTTCGGAAGTTTCAAAAAATGTGCTACAAGAGAAGGGCATCTTGTTACGGTATTAAAACAACTTTACGACACCCACCCAAGGTGAGCATCGCACCACGGAATCAGTCCTGGAAAACTGGCACACTTGCCCTGAGATTTGCTAAAAACAGACTAAAGGCCACGGCTGGAACGCTCAGGGAGTCGGGCGTGAGTCACACGATACGTTCTGGGCAAGCGTGTTGAGACATATATAGGGTACGTCAAAATTATAAGGGCGCCACCAAACCTGACTTTAAATGGGCTCGGGTAACCGGGCTTGGACGGTTAGACGAGGCAACAATTACGCTAGTTACTACTTGATAAGGGTACCCGAGAAGTATCGAACTCGGATGACAAAATCGATAATTTGAGGTTTGAATTGTTAGTTCGGGTTTGTGCTGCCACTGCGGGGGCGGCTGCTCCACTTACCTGCACACTCCACCACTCAGAGGTCGTCGTACATCTAATCGTGACACTAGCTGTTTATTCTGAAAAAGTAAAGCATGCAGGGGTTGTACACAGTAATAAGCCCCGCGCTTGCACAATTGTGTATTGAATGACGTTATACAGGATCAGGCAACGAATGGGTCACCATACTAAAGCTAGGGCTTAACGTAAACCCCAGCTGGAGGTAATCGCACTATAACTAAAGCGTACAAATGTTACACACAAAAACAATATCCAAATAGAATATTACAAGAAAGCGTTCGAAACGCCTAACATTAGCAACGCAGCGAAAGTCAATGTTTGCACAGTTACAAACCAAGAATGTACTACTGAATGAATGCGACCAAAGTCCATCGCCTACACGGCACATTCGAGTAAAAGGGGTCACTAAGTTACATAATCTCTTTAAATGGTACCTGGTATTTATTCTGGACTTCTCCTGAGCAGTACGGGTGGCAGTCAGCAGCGCCTGCATTTGCAAGCACATCTCCTTGGGCAAAGATTCCGCCGAATAATGGCGTAACATTTCAATGTAGTCACTCACATGGGATCGGTGTGACAGAAACGTATGGGCATTATTCACGTCCTGCAGCGAGTCTCCAACAACTTGTAGGAATGAAAGAACCACTTCTTTTCACGACATGGCCGGACGTAGCCCCCAACAACAACGCCAAGGAAAACGCGCTCACAAAACGACACGTGCGTCACACACAAGAGCTTCCTGCCGACCTCCTTGATCAACGGCCTGAGCTGAACTGCCAAGCAAGAAGCGTTACGACGCTGGAAGTGGCGTGAGCCAAAACGGCGTTACCACGTGACTCTCGACAGCCAATGGCGATGCGCCCAATAAAACAAATACGTCCGGTGACAAAGAAAGCGCGAGGCCTCGCAGTCACACGCGTTCAAAAGGGTGTTCCAAAAGATCCAAGCGCGTCTACATACAGGGTACTCGGAAACGAATGAGCACGGAATGAGCTTGCGTTTGTGACTAAAAAGTTAAAAATAGGTTTTCGATATAACTAAACGGCCCTAAAGGCGTGAAATGTAATTCAAATTGCTGCCGACGGCAAAATGGCTTAACAAAGGTGTTAATCCCAACAGCTTGCTTGATGCACTTTCCATTAGCGTACTTCAAAAAACCCTATCTGTATGTATATTTTTGGGACCTAGAGAAAGGTATTTGTTAAACAACTTAACATACTCTATATCAGAATCGTCAATGATAGCAAATGTTCGACCTTTCTCAGTTTTCGATGGGCGAATGTTAATGATTAAAGCAGAACCTTCTTTTTTAATATCAGACATGCGCAAATCACACATTTCGTATCTTCTGCATGAACCAAAAACACCACAAATTGCGACAACCTGAAAAATGAAGTAACTGTCACTAATCTCTGTCAAAACTATCGTATATCAGTACCTTTAAAAACTAGAAAATGTCACCAGGAGCTTGAACGAAAAATCTACGAAGCTCTTCCTCCGTAAAAACGAAAGACTTTTTAACTTCATAGCCTTTATTTACCGCCTTCATAAACGCATGTAGCTTGTGAAAAGATGCCAGATCCACTCCCTTTCTGAGTCTCAACATTGCTTGTAATTTTGAATGTACACACCATAAAGTAGACGATTTATACACACTAGACTGCCATAAAACATAAAATATGAAAAACAAATAATTAGAATTGTAATCAATGTTACCATTTCCATCACGTAGGCAATTTTCGAATTTTTATTTTCCATCCACATAAGCAGTTTTTCATATTATTCTTTACAATAGGCATCCCTTGATTTCTCCGGAATCAATCTTCATTCGGCTTCTTCGGCCAGTTTTTGAATTTCCCCCTGGAATGCTTTCTTCAAACCATTTTTTACAGAACAATTTTGGAAAACACCGTATCTACATAGTAACGTAAACAACAAATGCTAACCAATCTCCATATCAACGACATGACGTTATTGCACAGGCTACCTTGGGAAATGATACAAATTCAAATATAAAATGCTGATTTCACATATAGATTTCAGTTCTATTTGTCGAATTATGATGCAATTGTAATAAAAAATAGCGTATGACACGCGTGTAGAAGTGCCTTTAAAGCACTAGCGCCTTTAAAAGCACTCCGCTACCGCGTCGTGCTTTTAAACTCGTCGCACGTGCTTTAAAGGCTTGCTTCTACACTTGTATCATAATGTACTATCTTTTCATCAGAAAACCGTTTCCGAAAATATTTTGAGGCTTTCCACTGTTGAGGAAGATTATACTCATCTAATTGTGTGATTTGTTCCCCTTTTATATTTGTTTATTTGGATTGCGAGAAAGGCATTATTCAAGCTTCTGGCGTTCCATGCAGCAAATATTAGTTCATCTTTCTGTTTGGTATCAAATCCATTTTTATGCCTATTGTGGTCATCATAAATCCGTTCTCTAACTACATTTTTAGTTTTTAGGCTTTAGGCTACACCCTCTTGATACCCCTTGTATTTATTTCCGTCTACTACTAATTTACGCTATCCTAATCGGATGCTTTTGCCTTTACTCCTTTAATCCTTTGCCACTTTCTTAATAGCAGCTAGAACTGTTTGCTGGTTTAGAGTAAGATTGTAATGCTCCCAACAGTAACGCACATTCTAGACTAGAAAATTTTTGCACAATTACGTTTCTTTCATTATTTAATTTAGTCATATGGGTAGTCAGAATGCAAGGTCCGATATGTAACTCAAGTATATAGACGAAGTACACTTTAAACAAAAAGTATTTACTTCCCTGTAAATTACAAGTCAGGTTCTTTTAAAATTAGATTTATTTATATTATGTATGTACAATATTAAACAAGAAAGTACAATGCATTCGGGGGGGGGGGGGGGGGGGGGCTTGTTCTGGACAGTTCTACAATCCACAATACTTGATACAGCCTTGGTAGCCGGTGTTGCGGACGTCGCCTAAAACTCGCCTGACGCTGCGTTCTATAACGGCCTGTTTGGAACTAAATACAACAACGCCAAATGACTATTTTGTTTACATTTAGTATCAAACAAATATTGCTAAATTTCGACTAACAACCCTGGTTCAGGAACTCTTCGGGAATTAATTGGTTAGTACTGGTACTAGATGATCTCTGGGGTTACTTATAACGCCGCCGGAGGCTTAATTTCTAAATTGTAAAAGTGCGATCGCCAACAAGGTGGTTCGCCGAAACTTGCGGCGAATCGGTAGATTGGAATTTCGGGGTCGGAGCGGAAGCTGTGATTTCATCTGGCGTTGCCTCGGAACCTCACCGTGGGATATGAAAATGTATTTGTACGGGTAGGTCTTGCCATTAACTATTACTAGCAGTAAATTTAAGCTGATGCACGGCTCGTTCGTCGTGATCTCGTTGTTGGAAAGGTAGCTAAACCTCATATGCTGGACCCAACAAGCCACAAGGTTTACTTTGAGGGCACTTTCCCGGATTGTATATAGACGCTGAACTCAACAAGCCACAAATATGATATGGAGAGCGGTTTTAAGCAGATATTTGTAGGTGCTGGACCTAACAAGTCACACAAATGGGCTATTCGGTTTGGAGTTCAGTATCGAGAGTTCTTAAAAGGTATTTTTAGGTAAGTCTGGAGACTCAAGTATGTTACAGCTTTTTGGGAATGTCTAGGTCTCAGATTAACGGTTTCGGTTAAGCCCAGAGGCCTGCCAGCTGATCCAGCTAGAGCTGAGATTTACTGGCCGCTGGATCGAAGTACTTGAAGTAGCCTGGGTGCCTTCCTTTTATAACGTTCTAGACCTCATTTTGTGTATTATTTTCTAATGGAACTTGAGAAAGATTGCGCGAAACTTTAAGCGTTCAATCCGTGCTCACAAAAGATTCAAATACTTGATTGTGACGTGTTTAGCGGCGTACAAATTTAAACGCATTATTATGCGGAGAAATACCAATTTGGGTTGGCGCTAACGTCACAAGATCACTATCCAAATAAATTCTTCTGGATCGTAATGTATGTTTTTGTCTTAGAACCTCCAGTTTTCCTCACTGCTCTTGAACTCTTCTACCGCTACATTTGGTTCTTGTTTTTCCATTAAAAGCGCATCCACTATCTGTGTGGTTATCCTCATCCCTTTCTGGGGGAATGCGCCAATTCCCTGCTTATTTCTTCTATTATTTATTTCTTGTCGTTCCAATTGGTTTTTTAACACTTCAATTTCTCCTCGCAACTCTTTTTTCCCGTCCTAATTCATTTCTTACTTTTATAAATCTTCTTTTAGGGTCCTCATACATTCCCAATAAAACTCCTTCGTGATTTTTCATTCCTTCAGGTGGTGCATTATCGTTTTGTGGTGGACTTCTTTGTATTGCTTTGGTCCTCTTCAAAATCTCAGCCTCCTCAACTTTACTTTCTCTTCTTTGTATTTCTGCAATTCCCTTCCTTTTATTAATAAAATCTGTTATTGACACTGTGCTACCCGATCACTCAAGTATGTACCAACGTTAAAGTTTGTCATTAAGTTACCCTTTTGAATTTTAAAATTTTTTCGTTCGCGGGTAACTGCCCAGAGTGCGTGCGCGTCGACTTCCACTTCCCGTCTTTTATCAGTTAACCTCCTTTAGATTTGCGTCTTTTCTATTGTGATGATCTAGCAGGTCTTTTTCCCCCTGCCTTATAAATTGCGGTGGCCTTCACTTTACTTCTTTCACTAGTTTGCCTTTAAGCACTATCTCTAAAACTGCTAAATTACACAATATGTGGAACGCTATCTCACGCGAAGGTTACGTCGCCACTTGAAAAAATTGGTGCCCCCCATTTTATTTATATTTATAACAAAAATTAACAAACTCTTCTTTGTTGCGAATGCCGTCAGAAATACTGTAAAATAATTTAGTTTACCATAATCCAATGGAAGGTTTGGTATGCTGTAAAGGCTTCTTAATGTTCTGCATTTTTATACATTTGTTTCATTTAAAAATTATTTTATTAACAAATACACAGTATAACTACAATATTTTATATTTTCAATTATACTCAATTCAAAAGAAAATGTTTGCCGGTGCTGGATTTGTCGTGCTTTACGTTGGTAATTTTAGAAAAAAAATAAAAATCTTATTAATATAAAAGCAATTTTGAAATACCGATCCACTTCCTCCTAGGTAATTATTAAATGACCTCTAAGTTACAGCAGGTATAATGATATGTTATGATAGGTTACACGAAGCGTTGCAACATTATTGACGTCATGGGCACTAGTAGGCAAAAATCGTTTCACTAAGATTGACTGTTTATTTTAATGACATTGAGCAAATGAAAGGTCAAGTGATTTGATCATAATCCAAACAAAAACATTGTAGAAAATCAATAGTTGATCTACTTTTATCGATAACTACTTTTCTGTTTAACTGCCCACTATATTCAATTAGTCACGTACATTTAGTTTACATCCAAAAACCTAATATTAAATAATAGATTAAATTAAAATGTAAATTTCCAGTCACAATATTAAGTTAACATGTGAATCATTTATAAACGAACACAGTCAATACAGTAGATAACAACGATTAAACTCGGTCTTTTAGTAACAACAAATGTAAAAATAGCTCTTAGTTCACATTAAATTGAACTGGACCATGTGGGTACTACATAAACAACCTGACCTGTCCAGTGACCACATCTAATTTCATCTACTTATACTAATCAGTCACCTAACTAATTTAGGTCATGCTAAATTCGCATACGTGATAGTAGAAAATTGATGAATACCAAGCTCCCAAATGTTATACTTCATGCAGTTATATTAGCCAGTTAATAGACAATCTAAAATATGTTGTAATAAATTATAATTGGAATTGTTTTCTACTATTTTATATTAATTTATCTATACTCTTATATAATTTTTACTTCCTTTTACAATAAAGGAAGTATTGGATTCACCTCAAAAATTCGAAATTGAGTTTTCAATAGATCTTCACGTTTCAGAGTCCCCTGAACCTAAAAAACATGTGTGTTCAATTTTCAACGTAGAATTCGAAAATGGTACAATATAGAGGGTGGTCCATTAAAAAAAACCTACATGATGTCATATCTCTTACCTGGGACACCCTGTATACTAAATTTTTACTTTAAAAATGCGCAACTAAAAATACTAATTGACATGTTCGAGCGTTTTTTCGATAATGAAATATCTGAATTTTAAATGCATTTGTGCAAGACTTGATGGACTCATTGTAAATACATATACAGGGTGTATACAAATTGGCACAAAAGCTCCAGGTAGCGATATTCCTTGTACAATTTTGAGTCGAAAACTTTAATACTAAAATGTTGGATTGGTCTTCATAAGCCCTCACGAGTGGTAGATAAAAAACTTAATTTTTTCAGGTAAAGTGCTTTTTTTGTTCTAAATACGCCAAAATGTCATGAAAGAAAGTTATTCAAAATGTAAAATTATGACCCCATGCAAAATTTCAGAAATATCGGTCTACTTATAGGAAACCGTGTGCACTAGATGAAGTACTTTTGTGGTAACACGGTTTCATATAAGTAAACCGATATTTCAGAAGTGTTGCATGCCATAATTTTACATTTAGAATAACTTGCCTCCATGGCATTTTGACGTATTTAGAACAAAAAAGGTACTTTACCTGAAAAACATGTTTTTTATCTACCGCTCGTGAGGGCTTATGAAAACCAATCCAATATTTTAGTATTAAGCTTTTCGACTCAAAATTGTACAAGGAATATCGCTACCTGGAGCTTTTGAGCCAATTTGTGTACACCCTGTATAAACAGAGACTAATCGGAGAGAAAGAAATTTGAAGGCGGCGAGGGTAATTAAAAAGCTCAGTCGTCAGGTTAACGTAATAGAAATTGCAGCTCCTTATACCTATTTTTGAATCAAATAATTTTTTGATGGTGGTATAGAATTTCTCAATATTGTTTAGAAAATTGCAAGGCAATTTTGACGTTATCTATGGCTTTTGTAGGATTTCCAAGGTTGTTAAATTATTTTTCAAGGTCGTTTCGAAACTCAAGAATATTTCTAAAACTTTAAAAGTAGTTTTGATTGTTTTTAAAAACATTTTCAAAACCATTGAATTTCTCAAGGGTTTTAAAATTTTAAAGATCGGTATTAAGGGACACTTAAAATACTCCAATTACACCGCCGCGCCGTTCATTTGAAGTGGACTACTTAAAGAAACTAGTTTCGACAACTTTTTCATAACAAAATGTACTTTGTATTATTATAAAACAAGTTAACCACTGTTTTAAAAGTATTAAGTAGCCACACTTTTAATAAGTAGGTACGCGATAAGTCAACGATGCATAACTTGTGGTAAAGAAACTTGTGATTTTGGTGTGTTGTTTGATAAAAATTGATCAATTATTAATTAATTAGTAATTATTACTGCTATAAACAATGCCACTACGTCGATTAGACTTTACTACAAGTTATGCATTCTTGACATATCACGTAATTATTAACAACGATATGACTTAAAAATTACACGTGGATACTGAATATTTTTTCCGTTGATCGTTTATTTATGGGTTTTATTAATGTATAGAAAATCGTCTATTAATGGCGCTTATTAATCAATGATTTTTTCATGAATGAACGATTTTTAAAAATCGGTTATTAATTACCCCTATTAATGAATTATTTTTTATTAATAGAAGCTTTTGGTATAGGTAATCAAAGATACCATTAATGTTAAAACTTAGGGTGTGAAATTCTTTTCATGGAATAAAATTAGATTTTCTTCAAATTAATAAGATAGGACCAACGAAAAAATATTGGAACTAACTCGTATGTTAATCGGCGATTAATAATCTCTATAATTAAAGCGCCAGCGCTAGCGATTATTAATCGTTCTCATTAACATAATTGTTTGTTAAATAACTATAAAACAACGATTAACTCGTTTACTAGCCATAATACAATAGTATATTACACTAGCTTTTGCCTGCGGCTTCGCTCGCGCAGGAAACCTACCTAAGAAAGTGTTTAATATTGTTTCCCAATGCAAACTCTGAAACCCCGTTTCACCACTATAAGTATTTAATTTTGTCATGTCCACCGTCTTGGACTTAAAAATAAATGCCATTTTCGCAATCAACGTCCCAAAAAACCTCCATAACGACACCCATATCGATTTTTAGGCTTATTTACCCCATTTCACACCATAAGCGGTTGATTTTCGGAAAATCACGAAATACCTGTTTGCTTATTTTATTTTAGGAGTACTCCTACGAAGTTTCAAGTCGAAATGTCTATTTAATATTATTTTTCCATACAAAATTGGAATCCCCATTATACCCCTTTGGGGGTTGAATTTCGAAATATCCTTCCATATTCCTTTAATACATCATAAAGGAAACCTCTGTGAAAAATTTCAGCTTTCTAGGTCTAAGGGTTTGGGCTGGGCGCTAATGAGTGAGTCAGGACTTCTATTCTTATAGAGGGTCCGGCAGAATGACTGACCTATTTAAATTGTTAATAACTGTTTCAAATGTTATAATATTTTTAATTTTTTTTCAAAAATGTAAAGTAAAACCTTGCCATTTTGGTTACAATATAATTTATTTATTAATAGGTGTTGAAAATAACATCACTCAAATTTCATTTTTACACTAATACAGATTAACCTAATCCTTAATTTGATTAAATTCTTCGAGTTGGGTAATTGGATTAAATTCATCAAATTGGGCCTATCAAACAGAACTCTTCGCCGTATTTTAAAGGATTTAAAATGTCATCCTTACAAAGTTCAAGTCGTGTACCAATTACTACCACGAGATTTAGAAGTTTTGTGAACAATTCCTTCAACTACTGAATAATAACCAAATTAATTTGGAGCAAGTGCTAATATTTTTAATAAATAAATTATATTGTAACTAAAATTGGCAAGTTTTTATTTTACATTTTTGAAAAAAAAAATAAAAATATTTTAAAATTTGAAACAGTTATTAACAATTTAAATAGGGTAGGTCACAAGCATATTTGAGAAACGAGGCGAAGCGTAGCGGAGCCGAGTAATTTCAAATACGAGCGTACGATACACTTTCGAGCGAATATGTACGATAATTTTCCCAGGACCATAAAAAATACACATTTTTGCAATTTTATGAATGACAGCTTTACTGTGACAACTGACAATGTCAGTAGATTGCTCGAAATTTTTAGGTTAAAATGACATATTTAGCCCACCGACCGTATAACTGTGAATTGTGCATTTTTTCATAACAAACACGTTCATTATGATAACGACCGGCTTTCGTATGTGGGCGTGGGAAAACTATATTTTTCTATGAAAAGGTTAGAAAAATATCGTAGAAACTACATAGTTTCTTTAATAAACGACAGTGTATTACTCAAATTCATTAATCAAGATTAATCTTAATAAACAATTGTTTACAATTATCAAAGATCGTCTTGTGACAGAATTTTCAAAGGCGTTCACGATATTTTCAATTCAAGATAAATTCATTTTGTTACTCTCAGCGCGGTTTAGTTTTCCACGTTCTTTTTAAAATGCTTTAAGGCCCCGTTTCAATTTCATTTCAATAGCGCGTTAATGCATTTACCTAACACCTTCTTTCGGATCACCTTCTAGCTAAATAGTGTAGCAAAAAACCTCAGGTTTATCGCTGGAAGCGTTTGTATTTTGAGATAAACACCTGCAGTTTTTCCTGTCGCGGCATGTTTGCTGGCGTTTGATTGCGAGTAGGCGCTGGAAAACAGCGGAATCGCTCAATTAGTATTCATTTTTCGAGAGGCACGCTTTGCGGATATAAATTGTTGGGCAAACTGAAGCCGTTCTGGTTCTTTTAAACAAAGCCGTTTCAACGTTGGCCCTCTAATAATTCAAACCGTTACGGCGCGTTTTCTACACAAATAGGCCGTTGGTAAGAATGCTATTTCTAGTTCAATTTCGCACTCTAATTTTAATGTTTAGGCCTGCAATTGTGGGCTCACATGAGGGCTAATAAAAATTCGCTCTATAGGCTAACTTGAGAGCTCTCCTAAGGCTTTATCAGTTCCCCTGATTTTGATTCTACACGTTGGCCAGGAATTCCAGAATACTGTGGCGCTTCTTGCTGCTGTTTCCTGTCTTCTTAACACTGGCGACCTTGGGATTCTAAAAATTATGCAGTCAAATCCGGCTTAGAAGTCTTCATGGATAAATGCAACGCACCAGGATCTCCCCTCCCGATCGCTGGACATTTGCAACGAACTAAATTGTAAGTAAATGCCCTTCTCAGTTTTTTCTTGATCGACAAAGGCAAATTCCGCAACTTTTCCGTTCTTACTAAGGCCTTAGGAACTCAAACTGAAGCGTGTTTAATCACTCTTTTGGTTCAATCATTTATTAACGCTAAAGAGCGTGGATTTAATTATTTCTAAATTATTGGAATATGCATGTATCTGTATTCTTAAATAAGCCGCGTCTCTTGGGCGTTGTGTATTTATGTCAATTGCGATAGCACAGGTGGTTATCCTGAAGTTGTAATTTGAGCTATAATGAGCATTTGTGACTTGAATACTTGGAAGTTAATTCCTATTTGTGGTTTATTAATTCATTTGACATGCAATGGTCCTACCAACTTTAATGGCTGTCACTTGGCCTAAGGACTAATGCATATAATTCATGTGTTACTACGATTTTTGAGTTTAATGAAATGCCCCTATTGCTGTTATTTGTTTGTGTTTTCTTCTGCAACCCCTCTAGCTGTACGAGTTATTTAGGTATGCAGTGAAACACCCAAGCTAGGTGGCGTTTCATTAATTATCTAGTTTTATGTTGTGAGTAACGACAAGGCGCAAGTTTTTTTATAATCTTTCTGTTCAATATAAAAGCCCGAAGCATTTATAGCCTAATCCTTACACCACGCCATATTCTGCCGAGAATTAAAAGAGCGAACCGAGGCCTTGTCAACCCTTCGTTTAAGGGCGGTACAATGCTCACGGTCGTTTAGTATTTTTCAGTTGAGTTTGCAAATTCTCAAGAATGTTTCACCTCATTTTCAATTACAAGGCCATTTTCTACATTTCCATGTACTTACATTTTGAATTTCTAAAGGTCATGTTACATTTTTAAGGACTATTTTTAAATTCTCAGACACCTTGATGCAGCATTTAATGCAGTTTTTGAACTCAAGGTCGTTTACTAGATTTCAATCGTTTTGAAATTGTCAAGGTCTGGTCAATTCCACATTTCTAAGTTACTTTTCAACTTTCGAAAATTTTGTAATTTTTTGCAGAATTAAAACAGAAGGCAGATATTCACTAAGTCAAAAGTGTAGTGAAGCATTCATGATTAAGACTGTTCATCGAAACAGTTCAAGCTCACATTAAAGCATTAGACCCTATGGGCGTATAAATGGCCCTCCACGTCAAAATGTAAAATAGGTTATGTATAATGACGGCATGAATGAATGTCATTTTAATAGCTCGAAATAGCAGCAGACAAATCTCGAGGTTGATGTTATTCGAAGCTTAATTGGCAATTAGTGAGGAAAGAACTCCAGGTGTTGATTTGTTTCAAATTTTGGGGATCCAATGATCTGGACGCATACACGGTCTTAAGCTACGGTCTATCTAGCGCGGAGTCAGCACGCGCAATGTGTGGTGCTGAATGCACATCCGAATTACGCACCAGTTGTGGTCTATTTACAATGCGCACTGCGCGTTAGTTAGCATATTTTTCTCTGTCGTTGTTTAGTGTACAAGAGTGAACTATGGCAAAGAGAAATATATTATTACGTACAAAGTAACATGTGCGGATTGTGCACAGCGCACTCCTCGTGCGGACTCCGCACTAGATAGACCGTAGCTTTATGCGATGTTCACCAGTGTACAATTTCGGCCGCGTACGTCTATGATCTTGCCTCGTGAAAGGAGATGTTTGCGTTGGACGCGAAGTAGTGACTAGCAAATGCAGGTTTTCTCCCTTTGGTTCTGTTTACCATCCAGAACTGTACGGCTGCTTGGGAACCGAGCGTTTCCAGACGCGGTCTTCCGCCCACTGCCTCAAGCTGGTTGTCTCCTTGGATGAGGCTGTTGTTATTATCGCTTTAGCTGATGAAGAAAACACTGGAAAACTTCTAATATGCTTATACCCGTTGGAGGGTGCCGTTGTCGGTAATTAAGGCCCGTCGGACTCCAACGATCGATTCGGATTCGATTTTCGTATTCGCTCAAAACTCGAATACGTTGCATTTGGGGTTTCTTCGACTTCTCTGAATTACCATTTTCGTAGGTTAACTTTCATCCAGACATCAGCGATTTTGTTGTTCAAGCGACCTTCTTGGTAAACTAGTCGTACCTCAGGTCAGATTCCAGCGTTTCTGCCGTTTAGGAAATCTTTTTGTGGAACAGCTCTGCCCCAGGTCTGGTAATACCCCCTTCTATCGCTCCAGATTAAATTTTGCGAGTTGGACCTCCCTAAACTTCACTACATCACGCTGCGGACTCGTTATGTAACGCGTTAAGTCACCCCCCCCCCCCAAGAAAGTAATAAATTGATAACGGGCCAGGTAAATATTTCATCTGTACGATAGAATAAGAATTCTTTGCCCTTTGGGACGCTATTTCATGTAAAAGTTTGATTCGTAAGTTGGTTGTACTGAATCTCGAAAATATTGCATAGTTGACTTGACACTATTGTAAGACCATTTTGTTGTTAAGGATAATAGCATAGCGTACATAAATCAAATATGTACGCTAATAATAGTTTGTCATGCAAATCGGCGCAATATAAAGGTAAACAATTATTTGCCAAGTGTGTTGTATCGATGTATTAATTTAAAATAATTATAAGTTACGCATCCAGTGGCATAAATTTCACTTGAAGATTTAGCGGTATTTTTGAAATTGGCAAAGTTGCCCCACTCTTTAAAAAAGTTTTGTTAATAGCAAAGCCCAGACTGTAGAAAAAACAGCTGGGGTCGCGCAGATATGTATGACCCACCTACATTATAACCATTGCATTAGTCTAGAATTTATTTGCGTTGGCATAGTAACACCAAACTGGGTGGAACTTGGCAAACTTTTTGAAATTAAAAAAATATATTTCGAGACATCTAAAGTACTTCAAAATTCCGGGATAGAATACATTTTAAAATTCAACGTACTTGGATTTCGAATGAGAAACCGTGACAAAAAATGTTAATTTAAAAAACCTCGAAAATCGGGGAAAGTACCCCTACTTTACTGATATTCTTGTATGGCAATATAACGTTGCAACTGTATCATTGTGTTTACCTGTACTCTGAACAATTGTATGCAGGTGAAGGCAAGTTCATGCAGCCATCCAGACTTTAACTTCATTCCGACGCCTTCTTCTGACCTGGCGGACTCGAAACAATTCTTTAGACAAGAATTTTCGACGCAGTTGCGCTTGACAAATAATTACTACATATTTTCTACGTCCCTACCGTATTGACTTAGACAGAAGCACCTACGCTTTCAGAGTAATACCCCGCGATATGAAAACGCCGATTGACCCTCCAACCCCCCTCCCATTTTACTGGGATACCTACTTCATTAAAAAGGTTCGTCCGGACTGCAGTTGATAGTTGCAAAGTAAAAACAGTAGAATGCGGTTGATTCTATGTATTTTTGAACCATTAACATTCTGTTTACATCTTTAAAATAGAGGTAGGTGAGAACGAAACTATATTTTCGTTATTTTGAAAAAAGAATGAGTTACAGAAGCCGTCTATGAACCTCACAGTAATTAAAAGTATATGCAGTGCGTGCAAACCGCGCACTCATCAACCGAACCAACAGGAAACCGAGTTAGAAAGGACTTCCTTTTAAAAATTTACGTAACGGTAAATCGCTTAAAAATAGTATACCGGTAATTATTGATGCAGGTCCGAGGACGCCATTTATTGTGTTTATATGTTAAACCATAAAAACGACACCCTTTACCAGAAACCTTGTACCTCTCGATAAAAACGCTATCTCGATCGGCGAAACGCTCTGAGAAAATAATTTGGGTTCACGATTTTTTTCTTTCTGTACAGAAGAAAATTACAGGTCCGTTTCGTACATTTCCAGTGCAAAGCAGGGGTACCGTGCCAAATAGTAACGATTTCTCACGTCTTTGGCCCTCTCCCCGTCGTCCAATTTGTAAGTGGGGAGACAGCAGTATTAAGCCCCCGATCCGACCGTAACCAGCTAGCTCGCCGGAGGGGTGAGGTTAACGCTATTCGTGAAGTCTGGTCCTGTCTTAGGACAGTGGAAATCTCGATGATTGCTAGGGCGCCACCGTAAAAATTCAACCTGTAGCTGTGTGGATCTGCTCCATCTAGGTAGTAGCCGCGGACTCTGGTGCAAAGCATACTTACGTGAAAGCTTACACACAACTTTTGAATTTGGCGCGCATGAACAGCACGCTCTCGTTTTGTTTAGGCGAATTGTACTCTCATTCAAAGAAACAAACAAATGTTGCTTAACGAATGAGGTTTATTTTACTTTTATGACGAGGGGTGCATGACAGTAAATGTTTGCGGCATGTAGCACTTAACCAACTTATAAAATTGAAGCTCAGTTAGTTTATGATCAACGGAGTCGACAAATTTAAATAGGACAAATAAACAACATAGCAACAAATAGTATAAAAGCGAGTCCCCCTGTAAATTTATAGAGCTCAACATTATAACCGCTAATCTCGGCTGTACAAAGGTCAAGCTATCTCCGAAAACAGAATAAATCTTACTATTAATAGCAATAATAGAATACGTATTACGTGATATTACGAGTTCAAACTGAATCATACAAAATGCAAAACAACAAACAATGACGTTACATCAAGTCAATAACTGCTTGAGAGCGCCCCTAATTTAGGCACGTCACTGGGAAAAACTCACAACTCGGTGAAGCACTGTAAAATCTAGTACATATACCTTAGGTCGAGAAAGTTCATCTCAAGGGGATGTTAAAGAGGGTGTGATTTTTCCCAAATCATCCTGACTGAAGTAGCAGACCCATATTGCAGCTGTTTGGTGGCTTGGAGACGAATAGATGCAAAAAGAGCGGTGAAGCCTTCCTCCCTCAAACGCATTTTCGGAATAGCTCTAGCAATACGAGGCGATGTCAGGCTCCCGTGTTTAGACTAATCTAAAATTCGCCGAAACGAAAGCGCGTTATAATGATTAAAAGAAACTAAATCGCTGCAACTTATATCCGGCTAGTTGCCAATACGATGTCGAAAACAATAACTCACTCGCACTATAGCTTCGATGCGGCGGCCCAACCTTACTTCGACGACCCGGCGCTCTAGGTTCGCACTCCCCGAAAACCTTTTTTACGTCTGCTTGCCTTTAAACGTAGCACACACGTGATTCTGTGCTCTCAAATTCGGCGTTTGTCTAACCTCCTTCCATACATCTGTCCGTGACTGTTCATAACCATTTCTTTTCATTCCCAAAACACTTCGTCGCTCCCATCGCGTAAAAACCTCGTCTTGACGTGCACCTAGCGTTTTAAGCCTGGACGGACGGATACGTCGCACAACGCAATCAGTAGTAAGCGTCTGTTTTAGGATCAAATAGTAGGTTATTACAAAATTTGTTAAACTAAGTAAAATTATCAAGTATTTAAACCATTCCATCAGTTAGTTCAAAAACTTGATTGATGATCATTAAACGTTAATCAATACATTTACTACAAGTTACACAACATAACCTTCAAGATGGAAGTCGTCTACAGCACCCAATGCACTAGGTCTGGGACAATCAAGCAGATGGAAACCTAACCAAACCTGGGAAAATCTAACAAAAGCCATGAATTCAAAAGTACCATGAAGAAAAATTTCCTGCGGCGTAGCACACCGGAAAAAATCCTAGTGTTAGGGCTCTTAAGTTCTAAGTGTAACATTCAAATACCCACTTTAGCATGGGAGCGATACAACAGCAATCATGAACTCATTGCTAACATGTGTCACAGAAATCAAAGGGGGCCAATATTTCCCCAAGGAAATTTCTGTACTGCTCGTCGCACATGTTTTATCAACCACTCAGTCGTATTGGCTTTTCAACAAGAAACTGGGGATTTGTCTTGGAAATTAGCCAGTAACGCCAAATTTCCCTAACAATTTGTAATCATAAGAAAAAGTCCCTATATTCCGTTCACATTTTTTTTACATGAAGGTTGGCCTTGGATTTTTGTTGTTAAGTTACCCATGAACAAAACCGTAATTTTTATTTTGTTGTATAACCTGCATAACCTTCAACAAATTTACTGTCACTTGACAAACCAGAATATTGTTGCCAGATGGACTGCTTACTTTGATTATACCACTCCCTCTAACATCAACCAATGAAAAACGGCAAAATGTATAGTTACGCATGTACTAACTTTTAATAATGTACATAGTAACTGACAATCACATACCTTCCTGACTAATAGTTGATAGTCACACGTCTTCACAAACACCACATTACCTGCTGTCAGTACAATTGTCATAACAACCACATTAACTGTACTTTTAATATTTAAAATACGCTATTCAAACGTTGTTTACTGACTCGTGAACTCGTGATATAATCTAGCCGAATGCAACTCGTGTCTTCTTGATTATCAAATCATTTCTGTTTCCACTCGATATATTGTTTTAGGCAATCACGTGAGTCCGATTCGCGTGATTGCCAAACAATATATCTCATGTAAACAGAAATGATTATTTGATAATCAAGAACCCACTAGTTGCATTATATATGATAGTACATGTGGAGAAATGTTTAAAATCTGAAGTATTGCAAGACCTTCCATGTAAATAATTAAAAATGTTGTTAATTACTGAAACTGGATACATACATAAAAAATACTAAGTTCCATTCTCTATTCTGCTTAAATATGGCAACTTTGCATTTGAAGATGTTTCGTCATGTTTTCTAACCTAAAAGCATTTGGTAACCATAACCTCAAATGTAAACCTCGTTTAAAACATATAAATATGTATTATACATATATTGCTAGCAGGGCCTGGGAACGGCCGAAAAGATTACGGCGCCGACATAGTCTCACTTTGAGTATTACGCGTTTCGTGCGCATGCGTGACAATTCAAACTCCGCCTTTAGAAGCGAATTTTAAACTTGACCACTTCCCCACTGCGCGGACGAAGCCGACGCTCTTGCGCACAGCTCACCATATACATTGAAGAATTGGTTGCCTGTCTCGCTACCTACGTGACCCCCCAAACTCATAGCCGCTAGCAATATAGTAAGTAATATATACAGTGTGGTCCATTAAGTGTGCAACAAATGGGATATTTTTTTATTAGTTGTACAATCGAAATTTAAATATTGCCAAAAGTTAGTGCATGTTTGATAACCATATCAGATGCCCTTAGAATAGCTTCAAGTCAAACAATATACAGGGCAGGACAAAAAATATGAAATTCGTTCAAGAACAAAGTTACCTTATTTCAAAAAATATAGCAAAATTTTATTGAGAAAAGTTGTTTATAATTAAAAGTTATGCTCAAATACAAACTCACGGCCTCCTATTCGAATTTTGATTATTTTTTGGAAAATTTTGTATTACCCCCGTATGATACATATTTTTATTATTTTGAGTTTATATGTATTTAAAGTAGCCACAACCACATCCCTTTTAAATAACTTTTAGCAACTTGAAGCGTATTTGTAAAATTTACTTGGATTTATATTTTTTTAGGTAAGCGTCCACTTCATGTTTGTTGCAACGATATTTAACAGAACTTTAGAATTTCGCAAATATTCTTTTTAACAAGGCAAATGCTTTACTAATAATAATTTACATATGAAAAACACTTAATAAAATCAGAATAATAAAAATATGTATCATACGGGGATAATACAAAATTTTACAAAAAAAGAATCAAAATTCGAATAGGAGGCCGTGACTTTGTATTTGAGCATAACTTTTGATTCTAAATAACTTTTCTCAATAAAATTTTGCTATATTTTTTTAAATAATGTAACTTTATTCTTGAACGAATTTCATATTTTTTGTCCTGCCCTGTATATTGTTTGACTTGAAGCCATTCTAAGTGCATCTGATATGGTTATCGAACATGCACTAACTTTTGGCAATATTTAAATTTCGATTGTACAACTAATAAAAAAAATTCCCATTTGTTGCACACTTAATGGACCACACTGTATATAGTTTAAAAATAACAAAGTAATTTTACAGTTAAATTGGGGAAACTGTCATGGCCAACCTTCATGCCAAAAAGATGTAAACGGAGTTTAGCTAAGAATTCATTTGATTTGTCTTACAGAAAGGATTCCTAACGTTACGAGTATAAGAATGAAATTTATGATGTTATACAATTGCGGTGACTTCTTCATGTCAGATGCCCCCAATCCTTCTTTCACGTTGCTAACAACCCTGTCCCAATATCATATCTGCCATCCCCTATTCCAATACAGTTAGTCAGAAAAGAAAACAAGATAGGTTCATTTATTACCTACTGCATATTACTGAGCGTTGGTAATAAGAGCCACGATAATCGCCTTTTTTAATTCCTAAATCTTATTGGTTGTCTTTATCATTCTAAACAATTTGAAATAAAAGAAGTTTGTAACAATTTCTATATTACGTAAGTTATTTACATTTTTTAAAATTGTTTTTTACACTATTTGGTTTATATTACATTTTTATAGAGGCAAACTATTCTACATTGAAGGTTTTGTTACACTAAGGGTATTAAAATCAGGTACAAGTTTACTGAAAACGAAGCACATACATTTAAACAACTCAAGATGAAGGGTAATTGATGAAGTGTATTTTTACAATCAGCCTGTAAAGCATTTCCAGATCATAAGCCATTAGCAATACGAATGCTTCGAAGCATAGGGACCCGATTTTAACATTGTATAGGCAGGAAAAATGTAATTCGCACTTTGCCTGTGCAAATATACTTACATAATAGCATGGAATAATATGGAATATCAATTATTCTTACAATACAACAGCCTCTTATACTTAAAACATATTTGTACAGTATAGATGTATAAAAAAAATTTAGAAAAAAAAAACAATAGATACGCCCATAAAAACATTAAGAAAGTCAGTAGATATCACAGATTACTGGAAAACTTCCAATCCATAGTCACTGATGTCTTTGTATATAATGATTAATCGCACAAATGAAGCAAAAATGAATGAGGGCGATGCGTCAGCGTCTCATATGGGTGCTACCAGACCTATCGTAACCAGCTTCAAATCTATCGCTATTGAATACAACACTTGCAATGCTCAAGGAACACAGACAAACAGAAATAATACCCAACAGTATGTACACTGACGTAATAAGCCAAAACGCAAACAGATACAAGTTCTTGTTGCAATACTTGCCATTCGCAGCGTTTGGATCATAGTTTGGTTCAAATTCCTTATAGACCCATACAGAACCTAGACATTAAAACAACGGTGTAGTGAATGAACTAAAAGAGGGTAAACTTACCTATTATGAACCAACCCAGCATAAAACAATTGAGGAGGGTTTGAGTGGGTGACTGTCGCAATTGCTCTTCTTCTCTTTCTATTTCTGTTTGTCTAACTCGTGCTGATAAATGCAACAATTGTTTTAAAATCCCAAAAATTCCTGAAATTCATATAATAAGGCCAATTTACACAACTATAAAAAACCAGTACCTCCAACAAGCAAGTACACAGGAATGTATTCGCCCTGAGGGCACTCGTGTAAATAGATCGAACCCATTACAATCATGCATATTGGAATTACAATGGTTACGCCCAATATAATAGTACAACCAACTGCAAATTTTAAGCAGTTAGTAATGGTAAAAGCTAGTGAATATTACACATACTTGTTCCTAAAAGTATAATCAAGAGATTCTTAAGAAATTCGAGTATTCCTTTACTCGTCCGCTGGGCCTCCCGAACACGACCGAATAAAGAGTCATAGGAAGGCGGTGGAGCTACAACATTAACAATTATCTTGTATCCTAAATAGATGTTCATTGCAGTTACCGTTCGGATCTATTGCTTCTTCATATGAAGGAGGCTCGCCCCTATCGCTCGACGCTGCCTGTAAAGTTACCCCCGTAAGGTTATGATATGATGGGGGTGCGCTGTTTATTTCGGAGAGTCCGCCAGACATCTGGCCGGAATGCGATTTCTCACATATGTAACCTAATAGACATCATTATGGGTTTATTGTGCACAAAATCTTATACACTTCTTTTTAATGTAAGTTACAGTCGGCTTTTTGTTAATCTAATACAAACAAACACCATTTTTTCTGAACTGCTGATGCACTCGCGCATGACAATTTCAGCATTCTGTCTAACCTCTCGGTACCGGTAAACAAATGAAAGGCAAAAGATAAAAAGTCTGACGTAGAATTAGAATTAGTACGTCATCAGTGACGACATTGGAAGCAATCGCCCCTACCAACTTCGAAACAGCAGCCAAATATATTTTCGGTAAATAATAGATTCAAAATAAGAAATTCTTAAATAATTGTTAAAAATACAAAATACACATATTTTTACTTCCTTACTCCCTAAAAGAAGTATTGGATTCACCCCAAAAATTCGAAATTGAGTTTTCAACAGATCTTCACGTTTTCGAGTCGTCAAAGTGAACAAAAACGAATCAAATCTCAAATGTTTATGGTAACTAATACATTAGTAGACAAAATTTGATGCGATTTTGTTCACTTTGACGCGACGTTAGCTAACACCAGACTTAACATTGCTTTCTGCAACCGGGCCTAAGCTTTTGAAGAAAATCGCATAACCGGAAGTATGGTATTTACTCTTGTGATTTTTCAGTTTTTTTTCAAAAACGGCTCTTAACGATTTTTTCAAACTTCACATTTTTATTACATTTTTAATGTGTATTGATGTGAGATAGGTGATTTTCCAGTTGAATACCTCTAAAATTGGTTTCTTTTGTTTTTTTTCTATTTTTTTATTAACTCCAATTTTAAGTAAAAGACCCGGCATTTTTGAATTCAGCTTAAAATTTTTGAGAAAATTTGTCTCTTGAACTAACGCTCTATTTTGTACCGTTTTTGTAGAATTTGTAATTTTTGAATATTTTTGACCAATGCTTAAACATTAAAAATCTAATTATAAGCTAATTATAAGATCACTATAAAAGGAAGTTGTATGCTTGTATAGTTTTTTTAAGTATTAGAGTAAACTAACAAGTAGAAGCAGAAACTTACAATTAATTTTTTATTTAGCGTTTGTCAATTGGCTTAACATTCACTACGTTTACGGTTTACATATCTACCACATTATCGAGACTATAGACTCTGTATTGTTATTTGAAAATGATGATAATATTTAATTTAATTCGCCTGTTAATCAGTTATCGCCTTTTAATGAATTACGGCTGTTTAAAATGAGATGTAATATTTTAATGCACAAATAAATGGTTGTATGCTCTTTCCAATATTTCATTCAACTGCAAAATTCAATGGACTAACTCATCAGCAAAACAAAAAACTCGCTCAGGTGGGATCAGAATTGTACTATATTTTCAAGTTTGATCTGAATAGGGGATTTCTACTGAAATACGACCTTGAAACAAGTGAGAGAAAAGTTCTACCCTAGTGTTGTCTTTTGCTACCAGTGACACCAATATAATGGCAAGAATAACTCTAAATTACTAGTTACTATTGAATGTTACTAGTTAGGTTGGCATGTACAAGTACATCATAACCTGACTTTCAGTCATAAATAAAGCACATAGTTTTATTTATGCTACTTCTATAGTAAATAACTATTATAGTATCAATTAAGCAACTAGTAATAAAATAATTTAAAGTTTATTATAGAAAAATACAAGTAGAAACAATCAAGTACCTAATGGGATCTCAAAATTGACCAAAAACAAATCACACTTAAATATATTTGACATCAGCGGTAACATGGAAATCTGAATTAGTTTTGCTAATAACTATTAAAAAAGTGTTGATCCGTTAGATTGCTCGTTCAACATGGATACGCCCCTTAGCAATTCGTTTCGTCAATATTTTCTCCCCTCCTGTCAATCTAGATCTACCCGCAAGAAATGGGGGTATAAGTAATTTATAGTTATTTTCATTACCACAAAACTCTAACCATAAAAAAACATTTTGCGAAGTTTGTTTTTTGGTTTAGGAAATGAATGGTATCGCAGCGTTTTCAACTTCGTAGACTTGGATGTGTTACGTTACTACAATCCTTGTAAAAGCATTTCGGCATTTTTGGTATTTCTAAAAGCATAAAATAAATCATTACACATCACTACTCTTTTACAACTAGCAAATAACACCAAATCAGAAAGCAGAGAACAACAATGAATATAGAAAGTCAGGTTATTTTGTATTTGTACAATGTACATGCCAACTTAACTAGTAATATTCAATAGTAACTAGTAATTTAGAGTTATTCTTGCCATTATATTGGTGTCACTGGTAGCAAAAGACAACACTAGGGTAGAATCATTCTGTCTCATGTTATCTTAAATAGAAGTCCCCTATTTAACTATCTTAATTCAAAGTCGGTAGTTTAAATGTGCTGTACTTAGAACGTAGGTCAAATAATGGTCGAACTGACATATGACACAAATTTGTTGATGGTGCAAGAGTGCGTATCTGAACGTTTTCAATAGCATGGAAATATTGTGAAAAATGCATCAGGTAAGTCATTTAAATTTTTCCCGCTTGGCAACTAAACTCGTTTTTGTTTTAGGATGACGTCAAGACTGCTCCTTCATTGTTTCGAAGCGGAAACGACGCTACTTCTAGCAATTGTTTTATGGACGCTTGGCTTCTCGCTGGATTTGCAAATTTTGGTAATGCCACTCAATTTTTCGATATTTAGAACGTCGCTGGAGCCCTGGGAACGCGCTAAACTTATTCGTCAAGGTTTGTTCTCGCGATATACTGCGTTTTTCGGCTCTGATGCATACATTTCAGGCACCCTACCTTTTTAAACTTCGGGTCGCTCTGCAACGTAGATGCTTGTAGGTGATGCTGCACGGATTTCCTGCTGGAGGCGGTTCCCTCGCTGCTAATGTTGACGATGACCCTCTTGCAGACTCTGCAGACGTCTTGGAGTACAGGCCTCTGGCTCGGGATGCTAACTTTTACCGGGAACGAAGCTGGAAAATCCCAGTTGAAACGGCTGCCGATATCCTCGAAATGGGATCGTAGAATTTTCAAATTTATTTGTGGTGTAAAGCTTTACAAACACTCTCATATGAACACTGACACATTGACAATAAAATGCAGTAGTTTTTACTTGTTAATATACTCGTTTATTATGATAAATTTTTAATTAAAGGTGGATAAAATTTCTTACAAACTTCAAGGCCAATTAATTTCAATTGTTTTTTTTTGTTTTAAACAAACTAGCATCAGGTTGCTAAGTTACAGAAATAAGTTTTGATACAAAAAGGTTACAAAAGGAATAAAGTTTGATACATAAAACTAAAACTAACATTTCTTAAAACTAAATTATTGTCTTTACCCTTATAATTAATATTGTCTCTTTGCGATTGCACGCACAAACGTTATTTTAAAGGTCACTGCTCTGCTCTGTTTCACTTTGTTTTTTAAATGCGCTAATTATTTAGTTCCGCACTTTCATGTCTCTCGCCACGATCTGTTGCTAATATTTCGCAATTGCTCTCTTGCACATTCTTTCTATTCTGCTTCATATCGGTTTACCTTTCTGCTATGCTCACAATTTTCACGATCTTTTGCTTTGACTTAATAAACTTAAGTTCTGTTAAAATTGCAGCCAAGAAACCATTTGTTTTAAATAAATTTTATGCGGTTTGGCTTTGCATGTGCACAAACCTTCCATTTTAAGTTATTAATTCACTAGCCAATTCAAAACCCCCTGAACATGCCTTGTCATAGTGTGCCTTATCTACTAATTATTGGTTCTCGCATCTAATTACTAATGCATTTACTATTTTACTCTTGTTTAATATTGCAGTTATTTAAAATACCTCATCTCTGTGCTTATTTGAATCAGTCGATTATCCTGCACTGCAGTCAGAGCCAAGTCGTGGGCTTATTACCATTTCACGTTCCCCCAAGTTTTGAGAATTAAAATCACCACGCATGGGTGTTATTTTACAGCATACGTTGATTTGCATGCGTTGCCATTTTAATTATCACAAATTTTAATTGCATGACTAAAATCTCTTTTTTAATCAGCCCAATTCTGACATTTAACTCATTGCAAAACTGAGTTCAACAACAGATTCTATCTAATTCCTATTCTATCCATATATATAATACACATATATTGCTAGTAGGGCCTGGAAACGTCAGAAAACATTACGGCGCCGACATAGTCTCACTTAGAGTATAACGCGTATCGTGCGCATGCGTGAGGATTCGAACTCCGCCTTTAGAAGCGAATTTTAAACTTGACCACTTCCCCATTGGCCGGACGACGCCGCCGCGCCTGCCCACAGCTCACCATTATACATTGAAGAGTTGGTTGTCTGTCTCACTTCCTTGGTCATTTTTCTACTCATAGCCGCTAGCAATATAGTAAGTATTAGATATATGATTCTATCTAAAATAATATATACTAATGAGAGTGTATCAACATTGGTTTGTAAACTAACCTAACCTAATCTAATCTACATTATTTAAATATGAGTAAATCGCTGAAATGTGAAATCGTCTTCTGATTTAATTATTATTTTCATTAATTAGCTAGTAAGTGTTTTCATTGCTTAATATCCGATGTATTTTATATGGTCCTTCATAAACGTTTAGGAATTTGGCACAGATTTTCTCCCTTCAATCAGCTACCCTTAGCTTCTTTATGATTACTAGATCTCCTATTCTGAATTTCGTGCGCTTCTTAATTTTTTTGTTCTGCTTCTCCTCGTACCTGTCTTGTACTTCTTCACTCGTTGCCTAATTTTCTCCAATAGTTCGACAATTTCTGTTGAATCCTCTACCTTTCTCCACCGCCTTGCTGGTACTATCCTTTTGAATAGTGTTACTGGACTTATCTCGGTAGTAATGTTAGGTACGTTATTGATAAAATCTTCCACTTTCGATAAGTATTGAACCCATCTCTTATGATGCTCATGGGTCATTATTTTTAAATACTTAATTGTTTCTTTCATGTACCGCTCTGCTACATTAGATTGCGGGTGTCGTATGCTACAGAAATAGGTTTTGATTCTTTTCTGTTCCAAGTTGTTGATCAATCTGGCATTCTTGAAATAGCTTGCGTTGCCGGCTAATATCCTCTTCGGAGTCCCCACTTCTCGTTGGAATTTCTCGATAGACTTTATCACATGTTCTGTGTTGCTGTATTTTACTGGATATAATATACTGTATTTTGAGAACACGTCCACCATAATTTTAATGTATCGGTACCCGTATTGTCCCGGTAGTAAATTTCCCAAATAGTCAATTGCGACTAGTTCCAAAGGTTCGTTGACTCTGATACTTTTGATTAAGTTCTGATTGATGTGATTCTTTTCTTTAGCAAATTGACAGACTTTGCAACAATTTGTGAAATGTTTAATAAATTTGGTATCGTTCTTGGTGTAAAAACATTCGCGAAACATTAACCATGTCTTTCTTCCCCCACAGTGTCCAAATGTGTGATGTATTTCTTTTACAAAGTTGACTACATCTTCTCTGCATAATACTACTAATTCTTTACCACTCAATAATTTTACCAATAACCCTTCTACTATCTTGTAACCTTTATATTCTTGATCTGGATTGTCCTGTACTAAATATCTTATTTGTTGAAGTTCCAAATTTTCTTGTTTGCCTAATAATAATAACTCTTCTTCTGAAAACCTCCCTTGTTGATAAATTTTCTCCATCCCTATCAATAATTGTTTCTGTCTTCTATTCTTTGCTGTATCCTTCCTGCTTAAGAAATCGGCTGCTACATTCATATTCTCTGTTCTATGCCTTATCTCGAAATCGTACTGTTGTAAGTACAATGCCCATCTGTACAATCTGTCAGTATGGAACGTTTTGTTTTTGAGGAACGATATTGCTGAATTGTCTGTTTCTATGTAGAACTTGTTTCCTGCTAAGTAGAACTTTAGCTTATTGATCGCAAATATAATTGCCAACATCTCCTTTTCAGCGATAGTGTATCTTGTTTCATAACCCTTCAGAATCCGTGATATAAAGCAAATTGGGACTTCTACTCCTTCTTGAACCTGTATTAGCTCAGCAGCGACTGCCATGTCCGACGCGTCAGTCCTTAATATGAAGCTCTCTTTAAAGTTTGGGCACTTGAGTAACAACCCTTCATGAAATTTCTGTTTCAAATTGTTAAACGCTTTCTCTCTATCCTCATTCCAGATCCACTTAGTATTTTTTTTAGCAACTCGGCCAATGGCAAACTTAACTTGGAATAGTTTGCTATGAACTTTTTATAATAATTTAGTAGGCCAAGTAATTCTCTCAACGTTTTCAAATTCTTGGGGCGAGGCAAATTCTGTATCTCCTCTATTCTCTTTTCACTAATTGTGACCACATTGTTGCCAATCTCGTAGCCTAAGTAACCTACATTTGTTTTCATAAACTGACACTTGGTCAAATTCAATTTTAACCCATTTTCATTCAACGTACTTATAACTTACTCTAAATGTACCAAATGTTGTTCCACATCTCGTGAAAATATCAAAATATCATCAATGTAGTGCACGCAGAACTCATCGTATTTGTTTAAAATTTGTTGCATGGCTCTTACCAATGCTGCACAAGACGTCGTCAAACCAAATGGGACTACTTTAAAATAGAAAATTTTCCCCTCTATACAAAAACCTGTGTATTTTCTTAAGTCCTCGTGTAATGTAATCACAATCAGCCAAAATTAGTTTTTAAGATCCAATTTTGTTAACGCTTTCTTATCCCATATTCGACTCAATATAGTATCAATTGTCTGCGGACTTTCATATTGGGATTTGGTAATTTTATTTATCTACGTGCGTCTAAACATAACCTAAGACTACCATCGCTCTTCTTTACCACCACCATCGGATTAACGAAGTTCGTTTTTGAGTGTTCTATTACATCATCGATTAACATTTTCTGTAACTCATGTTTTCCTTTTTCGCGATGTGCAAACGGTATTGGATAAGTTTTACTCTTGAAGCCCATCGTTTCGTCGACAAGTCTATGACAATATTTCGTTGCTTGTCCTGTTTTCTGATTTATTATCTCCTTATTCTTTTCTATTATTTCCATAATTCTGCCTTTAAATTATATGTAATCATTCCCTATCTGTTCATCATCCAGCATTTTTTCTATGATCTCACAATTATTTATTATTATTTCGTCTCCTGCACTCTTGGCTGGGCCACAAATCTTATCGTCTCCTGCGCTCTTGGCTAGGCAACAATTGTTATCGTCTCCTGCTTTTATTTTAGCTAGGCAACAATTTTCAAGCTTTTGATCCACATACTCGGAAACAGACCAAGGCTTTATTATTTTAATTTGGATGCACTTTTGCATTCCTACTTGCTGAATAATATCGACACCTATCACAAATTGTACATTTAAAGCAGATACTATGTAAAATCGGACATCATATTCTCTTTCATTTATACTGACCTTGATTGCCACTACTTTACTTGTCGTAGAGATCTTCTTTCTTGTTGCAGACAATAGATTTTATTTACTTTAATTATATTGCTTTGTAAGACATTTAGATGATTAGTTAGGACTTCTTCTTCTACTAATGAAACCATTGCTCCGCTATCAATTAGCGCATAATATTCTAAATCTAACAATTGTAATTTAATAGACGGTAAACATGAGTTTGAAATTTTATCTTCGTTTTCTTCTAACAAAAATTCCCTCGTTTTGTCATAGGCGATGGCAAAGTTAGCGGTTTGTTTATTAACAATATTTACAAAAATTGAGGTTTTTTTTATCCCTCGAGGGCTCCTCATGCACCTCTGCTATCTCAATTCTGTTCATATCATTTCTGTTCTCTTCTCCTCGCTTTATGAACATGGTATTGACAAATTGTCTACTTGTTTGCTGGTTATTGTCCAACTCCTGGCATCTTCTTTTATTCCGTTCGTCAATTAGGTCATTGTATTAAAGTTTTGTCGATTCTGGTTCCAATTATTGTTGCTGTTAAAATGTCTTCTTTGATAGTTATTATTGTTATTATAACGACCTTCTTGTCTGCTATTATTGTAGTTGTTATTGAAATTATTTCTAGTTTGCCTAAAGTTATTTCCGAAAGTGTCCTCCAATTTCCTCTTACTATAATTTTGATATTGTTGACTCGGACTTTCTTCTTTCTCGTTGTAAACGGCCAGGTCGTAGTTCCTTACTATTTCCAGGAAGTCTCTTAAAGTCTTCACGTTTTGTACAGCCACTGCCCGTGTTATCTCGGCCTCCAAGTGTCTCGACAAGTGCTGGATTATTTCGTCTTATGCTAACCTAGGAGTCAGGTACTGCGCCTTATTGTACCTGTGCATTACGTACATTTCCCTAAATCCTCTTTTTTCAATGTATCTTCCTGAAGTCAATTCGTTACGCACTTGAGCTTGGTGCGAATTGCTCCAGTACTGCTGCGTAGAAAGCTCTTTAAATTCTTCATATGTTGTATATTTACTCTTTTATGCTGTGCTATATCTCGGCGTTATTTCGCATGACCATATTTATGATTTGCAGCCTCCTACATTCGGTTGGGACCATTCTCATAACATCGTTAAGTTTTGCCAGAAAAATCATAGGCAATTCGCCATACCTACCCTCAAATCTAGGGATCATTTCCGTATTCAGGGTTGGTGGCGCCGCACTTGCAGAGTATTCGTGTACTTGTTCCAACCTTTCATGCATTCCCTGTAGTTCCCTTGTGATTCGGTTGTCCACCATGGCGATACGGTTCGCATTCCGGCTTTGTCCCTCCTGCGCCTTGACCCATCGTTCATCTGTCTTCTTTTCCAGACTGCCTAATTTCTGGTTGATCCTTTCTTGGTGCTGTATTATTTGTTCTTGTGTTCTAGTTTCTAGTCCTTTAATTCTGCCCTCTATTTCCTCTTCTTTCCTGTCTAACTTCTCGTCAACCAATTGTCACACTTCCTGTTGTAGTTCTTGTCTTATTTAATTTTTAGTCGTTTCCTTAAATTCTTCTAATTTTTGTTGTAAACCGGTGATCTCCGCTTGCAATTCTTCCTTATTATTTACTTGCATCCTTACGAATTAGTTGTTTAACACCTCGATTAAGAATTCTGCATGGTCTCTTACCCTACTCTCTCTCTCCTCCGCATCCTTTTTCATTTCTTGTATGCTCTGTGTAGTCTTTTCGGCATCTTGTTTCAATCCTTGCACCTCGTTTCGAATTGCTTCTCAGATATCACTCCGGATTGTTTCTGTGCCCTTCTTTCACGTTCTTCTGCTTCGATTCTCAATTTCTTGTCGCGTTTTTCTGCTTCCTTTTTCATTTCTTGCACACTCTGTGCAGTCTTCTCGGCATCTCGTTTTAATTCTTGCACACACTGTGCTGTCTCATTACGCATTTGTAGTATCGCCTCCATAATTACACTTAATTCAGTTCCTTGCTTTGAGGCTTGGGGCTGTTGTTCTTCAGCCTGGTCTCCTTGCCGTTGTTCTTCTGTTTTTGGTTCTGATATTTTTACTGTTTCTTCTACTTGGTGTTCTTCTTCCTTTTCCTCTTCCATTTTCTTCTGTTTTCTCGAACGCTTATCGGTCATGTTGTTATCGTTATTCAAATCAGAGCGCTTGTACTTACAGACAAAATTTTACCCACACAAATAATGGTTTTTAATTAAATTCGACAATACCTAAATATCCTGTGAATAAATGTTAATTAATTAAACAATTTATGCCAATTCGTTATCGACTGCAAGTGTTATTTTAGTTATAAAATTTGCCGACACGTTATAACCCCAGTTTGAGATGAATGGGGCCCTAATTAGGATTAGGCAATTCTGTAACGCAAACGTGCAGACACATTTAATTTGCTCCGACAATATCTGTCTTATTTCTGCTTTAAAAATTTAAAGTTATTATCACTTTGTAACTGTGATGTCGCTGATAAGTAAGTGCATAGTGTGTGATGAAAATCTAAATGCCAAAGACAGAGATAAAGTAATTTATTGTGATTGTTGTAAATTACCTTTACAGTCGGCATGCTCTGGTTTATCGCGTGGCGAAGTCCAGTGCATTATCAACAAGGACCGTCGAATTTCTTACCAATGCGACAAGTGCCTATCACAGCGTACAGAGGTGAGCAAACTTAAACAATTAATTCTGGAATTAAAAACGGAAATTGAGGAAGTCAAAAGTCGTAACGAATATAATTCCCAACCTCGTATTACTTCGGCATTCAAGGAGGATATTATAAAAGAAATTTCAGAACGACAACGGCGTGCGCAAAATATCATCGTGTATAATGTTGAAGAAAGCAACCCTAACGGTACGGATTCGCACATCTCCGAAGATCTAATCAAAGTTAAATCCATTATCGGCCAGGTCTCTAAAATATCGACTGAAGATATTAAGGTTTACCGACTAGGAAAATCGATACAAGGCAAACCGCGCCCATTGAAAGTTGTTTTGAAATCATCCGCGGAAGCACTGGAAGTTCTCCGGGGTAAATCTAAGCTTAAAATATCTAAAAGTCGTTACTCAATAAGTAGTGATGATACTCCCATGCAACGCGAATATATGACACAACTGCGATCTGAATTACAAGACAGAATATCCAAAGGGGAAAATGATATAACTATACGGTATGTTCGAGGCACGCCAATGATAATTTCCGCAAAAAACTAAGAACAGATAAAATTACATCTCTTACAACTTTACCTATCTATTACACTAATATTGATTCATTGAACTCCAAATTTCCCGAATTCTTAGCTTTTGTTAATGTTCATCAACCTGCTTGTTTTCTGATCACAGAGACGTGGTTAATGCCCTCATTACCCCACTCGTTATACGAAATACCTGGTTATTCACTATATCGTGCTGACAGAGCGGATCGTCGTGGTGGTGGCGTCTGTATCTTCACTAATAATTTTTTCTTCGCTTCTTTCAAGTTACAGCATATTGATATGCCCATTCCTAGCACCATAGATGGAATCTGTTTATCTTTTCAGAACTGCACTTTTAAATTCACTTTAGTCTGTATACAGTGTGGTCCATTAAGTGTGCAACAAATGGGACATTTTTTTATTAGTTGTAAAACCGAAATTTAAATACCGCTAAAAGTTAGTGCATGTTCGATAACCACATCAGATGCCCTTAGAATGGCTTCAAGTCAAACAATATACAGGGCAGGACAAAAAATATGTAATTCGTTCAAGAATAAAGTTACCTTATTTCAAAAAATATAGCAAAATTTTATTGAGAAAAGTTGTTTAGAATCAAAAGTTATGCTCAAATACAAAGTCACGGCCTCCTATTCGAATTTTGATTCTTTTTTTGTAAAATTTTGTATTATCCCCGTATGATACATATTTTTATTATTTTGATTTTATTAAGAGTTTTTCATATGTAAATTATTATTAGTAAAGCATTTGCCTTGTAAAAAGAATATTTGCGAAATTCTAAAGTTCTGTTAAATATCGTTGCAACAAACATGAGGTGGACGCTTACCTAAAAAATATAAATCCAAGTAAATTTTACAAATACACTTCCAGTTGCTAAAAGTTATTTAAAAGGGATGTGGTTGTGGCTACTTTAAATACATATAAAATCAAAATAATAAAAATATGTATCATACGGGGGTAATACAAAATTTTCCAAAAAAGAATCAAAATTTGAATAGGAGGCCGTGACTTTGTATTTGAGCATAACTTTTGATTCTAAACAACTTTTCTCAATAAAATTTTGCTATATTTTTTGAAATAAGGTAACTTTGTTCTTGAACGAATTTCATATTTTTTGTCCTGCCCTGTATATTGTTTAACTTGAAGCCATTCTAAGGGCATCTGATATAGTTATCGAACATGCACTAACTTTTGGCAATATTTAAATTTCGATTGTACAACTAATAAAAAAATTTCCCATTTGTTGCACACTTAATGGACCACACTGTATATAGACCGCCCAGTTGCAATATTAGATCTTCTAATAATCTTCAAAACGATAAAGATCTATTTGATCTACTTACCAAGATGTCCATTGAAACTACAAACTTAATAGTAATGGGTGATTTCAATTTCCCTTCCGTCAAATGGCCAATAATGTGTCATCAATCAGAAAGTGATGCGGATTCTACTTTTTATCTAACCGATATGATTCTGAACAGTAATCTTACTCAGATGATTACCTTCCCAACTCGATTTCGAATTAATCAAACTCCTTCTACATTGGATCTGTTATTCACTAATGATACGGATCTTTTTTCTAATATTTGCCATTTGTCTCCAATTGGTAAGTCCGATCATGTTGTTATATGTGCCACTCTACAAGTTGTTTATCAAAGCTTGGACTCTCGTAATAAAATTATATACAAAACACGTATTAAGTATGACAACGTTACTGACGATCTCAACTCCATCAACTGGTGTCAAGCTATGAGTTCTCTAAATGTTCACGATTCTTGGTCGCTTTTACATACACAATTATCTACTTCTGTCAAAACTAATTCCACCTTGAAACCTATCAAAGTAAATCCCTCTAAACCGTGGCTAGAAAGTAAGATATTCGCAATGATATCGACTAAAAAGCGTTTATGGAATAGGTATCGTAAAACAAAAGCCATGGAAGACTACCATAACCATCGACAATACTCGAACCACCTTATAGCAGTGATCGATCTAGCAAAAAAGAACTACGAAGATAAAATCGCCAATTCCAAGAACTCAAAGCAATTTTATAAATATGTACGGGCATCCCTTTCATCTACTGTTCAACTGTTAACTGTTAAGTCAAGTGACGGAGCAATTGCAAAAAATCGACACGAATGCGCAAATATACTTGCTGATACCTTTTTATCTGCCTATTCTGATGTACCTAATCTTGTTATTCCGCCTATTCAATTTCCGAGGACTACCAGAAGCTTAACCGATGTTAACTTTACTCCTGAACTAGTTGAAGAAAAATTATCTACACTGAAGTCTTCTACTGCGCCAGGCCTTGATCATCTATCTGCTGTGTTGCTGAAAACTTGTTCGCATGTTATTTCTGAACCTCTAGCAAAAATCATGCAAAAATCCTTTGCTGAACATGAACTTCCAAATTCGTGGAGGAGTGCAGTTGTCACACCCATATTTAAAAAGGGAGACAAGCTAGACTCAAATAATTATCGCCCCATTAGTTTAACGCCAATTACAGCAAAAATCATGGAGTCCTTAATTGTGGACAGAGTAGTACCTTTCTTACTGAACGAAAATATTTTACCTGTTCAACAACATGGATTTACTCCTGGTAGATCTGTAATTACCAATCTCCTGGAATGCATTAATAATTGGACAATGGCTCTAGACAACGCATCCCCCACTGATGTCATATATTTGGATTTTTCTCGTGCCTTTGATCGGGTACCTCACTCTGCCCTCTTAGCCAAGCTTGAACAGGCTGGTATACACGGAAATCTATTGTCATGGATACAGGCTTTTCTTCAGGATCGATCATTCTGTGTTCGTGTTGGAGAATGTTTATCTGACATCAAACCAGTGTTAAGTGGTGTTCCGAAAGGGTCGGTGCTCGGTCCCATCTTATTCGCAGTGTACATCGCAGACCTTCCACATATTTTGCGTAGTAGCTCTTCCTATTATGCAGATGACACCAAGCTGTACGCCTCAGTCAAGCAACGAACTGTTTTGCAAGATGATCTTGACTCGCTATCGGTATGGTGTAATGAGTGGTGTTTGCCGTTAAATATTACAAAGTGCGTAGTGTTGCATTTAGGAAAAACTAACCCACTGCATAATTATTATATTTCGGGAAACCTGTTACTTTCCGTTACCAGTCACAAAGATCTAGGCGTAACAATTACCACCGACCTATCATGGTCTGAACACATCTCAGATGTGTGTAACAAAGCCAATAAGCTTCTGTATATACTACATAAAGCTTTTAGGAACGTCTCCCCAACTACATTTGCCAAACTATATCGCACATATGTTCGTCCAATTCTGGAATTTGCTGGTCCTGTTTGGCATCCGGACTTAATTAGAGACAGAAATTTATTGGAAAATGTACAGCGGAAAGCAACTCGCCTACCATATGGTCGCTTGCGACCATCATACTACGAACGGCTTGAAGTTCTACATTTAACCACCTTCGAAATGCGACGCTCTCGAAGTGATTTAATTATTACTTTTCGCGCACTAAATAGACTGTTCTCTTGTGACGTCAGTTCTCTCTACATACTTAATGCCGATGACCGTCTCCGGGGCCACCGTTTGAAATTAAAAAGAGAGTTAGCAAGATTAACGTGTAGAAGATCGTTTATTGTAAACCGAGTGTTTCATATGTGGAACAATCTACCTGCCGATATAGTCGACGCTCCTACGATCAATACATTTAAAAACAGAATAGACATTTTTCTTTCCGTTTTTGTTAATAATTCAATTATGTCATAATTTTAAATGTAGATATTAGTTGACTTATATAATTATTATTGTTTAGCGTTACAAGTTATGAGTATAGTTTGTAATTCAGAGCTTCATAGGGCCTTTTCCTCTGCTCTGCGTTTATTCTAATAATAATAATAATAATAATTCTCTGTATTGTTATTTGAAAATGATGATAATATTTAATTTAATTCACCTGTTAATCAATTATCGCCTTTTAATGAATTACGGCTGTCTAAAATGAGATGTAATATTTTAATGCACAAATAAATGGACTATCTTATCAGCAAAACAAGAAACTCGCTCAGGTGGGATCAGAATTGTACTATATTTTCAAGTTTGATCTGAATTTAACTATTTCAATTCAAAGTCGGTAGTTCAAATGTGCTGTACCTAGTAGGTAGGTCAAATTGTTCAGGGTGGAGCTTGTAATGGACTGTATGAATTTATTTTGGACAAATTACGGGGTATATCTTAGGGGTGCAGGAATTAAAAAGGGTGCAAACCAACGGTCTCGTGCGGTCTCACACGAGATGATGTAGCAAAAGACCTGGGGTCGGTTGGGCAGCGTGAACACAGTGAAACAAGATTTCAAGCTGTATTAATTTAATGACTAGTTCTTTCCTATTTATATACATGAAAATACTGACTTAGCTTACAAAGTTTAATATTTTCCCTAGTTCAACTCCTATTTCTACGTGCGTGTCTAATGTCATAATAAACAAACTTGCAGAGTGCAGAATTGCAGGCTGTTCACCGGGTCATTCGAGCACTGATTACATTACTACTGACGCTTTGTTAAGCATTTTCCGTATGCAATATATGTTTGTGAAATACACGCCTAATTAAATTTATGTTTGGTTCCTAAACATTCTGCCGAGAGACGATGGGCCGGGAAGGTGTGGCTGATTCTGTCTCTCCATCTTCCTCGTCTGGTGGCAGTGGTTGTAACCTGAAGCCTTCCGACGGGTCTGATTTTCGCCGTGGCTGCGGTCTCCTGTTCTTTCTCCAGTATTTCCATAATGTCCAGACGATACAACCTGATACTAAAATACAGATTGTAGTACCGGTGTTCACCATGATGGTATGTCGATGGTGCCAAAATCGATAGTCCTGATGTAACTGCAACTCATCTTCTTCTTCTTGTAGGTGTTGAAAATGATCGGACGGTAGCAACACAGGTTCCTCCATTTGCAATTGAGGGTGGCTGCTTGAATTCTGCAAAGTAGTGTTAATAATTACTTGCATTGGTTTGTTGAACCTAGCTACGACAGGAATAGTAGTGAATAGCTGAGTATGCAAAATAGTCCGTTTTGTGTATATAGTACAATCTGGGGATATTTGGATTATGCCAACATCTTGAATCTTCACATCTTCTCGATTCCCGCTGCATTGTACTGCTGCTGTTGTGGTTTGATTGGGAATAAATAACCATGTATTGGCGGCGTACAGTTTCTTCCATACCAGTGTCTTAACTGTAAACTGATGGACCAAACATTTGATCTTGTTCAATCGCTGATAGATCTCGTCAATGATGCAATTAGGATTGTCTTCAATACTTCGAACTGCGGATGGCCTGCATAGGTAAAGATGTTCTCTTTAGCATAGAATTTCGGCTTAGACCGCGTAGTATTTGTATATGAACACCCAGCATTTTCTGGCTTAAAGTGCCTTGCACCTTGTGAAGTCGAGCAAAAACCCGCGCGATGGCGCACTGCGACCTTCACTCTGATGATGCAAGCTGCAAGGTCTTGCGAAACGTTAGTGAATATGGATGCACAAACAGCAAAACGGCCAAATCTGCCTAAGTATCCTCGTTCTCAAGATACTCAAACAACACGAGCCACCAAAGAGCATGGCCATCGCGCGGGTTTTTGCTCGACTTCACAAGGTGCAAGGCACTTTAAGCCAGAAAATGCTGGGTGTTCATATACAAATTCTACGCGGTCTAAGCCGAAATTCTATGCTAAGGAGAATAATTCGAGTAACCGCGAAAGCCTCAAACAGTACATAGGTAAAGATGTTTTCCTATTGGCTCGATCTCCTTTAACTTGTCCTCTTGGATTTCCAAATAAGTTTGTTCGTTGTAGTTGATAGCTAAGAACTCCATTGGCAAGTTCAGCGATGCGTAGTTTGCATTTCCCTTCTTTACTGGAATTGGAGTTGGTTTTATTAAGTTGTATTCCCGCTTCTCAGTTATGTGAAAATAACTGAAGATCTCGATTGATTCATTGTTGATGCTAACTTCCATCTTGTGCGTTGGTGTAGTAAGAATCTCTAGGTTTGCTGGAAGATTGACCATTGCATTAGTCATTATTCTGTCAAATTGTGACGATGGAATAAATTGCATGATGTCTGCCCTTTTAAATTTTACATTTAGAAGTTGTTTGTACTTCTCACCCATCTCTTGTAAGTAGTTGGTAGCCATTTGATATGATGTCAACACATGTATGTTTAGCTTGTTGTCGTCCGTCTTCTTGTACCAAGGTTCCATCTCATTGATTGTTAGCAACCCTTCATTGAGTTTTCTTCGAAAATTATCCAACTTCTGGGATAATCTAGCTTCAGTCTCATTTAGAGTTGCTGCAATTGACAACATGATCTTCGTCTGATGATTAGATGAATGTATTAATTCTAGTTGATTTTTCTCCAATGATTCGATGTCATGGTAAACTTCATCGTTGACTCCAAACACTGAGATTAGTAGCTGCCCTAATAATCCTCGCTTGGTTCTGACATCTTGACTATAAATGCTTCCCATATTCCAGATGATCTGTCGTTGCTGCTCTCTCAGGTGATGATTTAATTCCTTGCAATGGGATTCTGCAGATAATACCAGTGCCTTGTCGCCTAAGGTATCCATTTGTTGGATTGTCTTGTTTATATCTTCTTCATCTACTTGGTTGCTGGAGATGTTCACTGCTACTTCGATCCTGAAGTTTCCCCTCGAGAGTTTTGCGTGGTCAAGTTCTTCAATGAATAGGCCAGGTGACGGATACTTTACTGTATACGACCCCTTGGTTGCCGAAATTATGGTGCATAACGTAATTAAGAATGTTATAGTTTTTGTTACTGTTGACACTCCACTACTCCTGCTTTGCTTTCTTCTTCCTTCCTCTGCCTCCTGTCTTGGTAACGGAACGAGCTTGGTAATAGGACGCTTGAGAATTGTGTCTCCCTTTGTCTTAACGGTTGCAACTCTGACAATGCCATCTGTAACCTGGATGCACTTTTGTCACTCTTGCTAAAGGCCATCGATTGGGAGGACTGTTTTCATCCTTTTGTAACACTAGATCCCCTACCTGCAAATTCTCTTCCTTCGAAGTCCAATTCGTTCTGCGTTGTAACCCAGATAGGTATTCCTTAGACCATATTTTCCAAAAGTCGTTTTTCAACTTTTGAAGTAGTTTCCATCTTGTCAGTGTTTCTGAATGTACTTCTAATGGTGGTTCATTTGGTGTTATAAGTTCCCTTCCAATTAGAAAATGGCCAGGGGTCAACGCTACCACATCGTTAGGATCTGTGGTTAATGGACGAAGTGGTCTCGAATTGAGACATGCCTCTATTTGGTACACGAGGGTCGATAGTTCTTCAAACGTGAGGGTACTGTTCCCTACAATCCTTTTCATGTGATATTTTGTTGACTTCACCGCTGCTTCCCAGATTCCTCCGAAGTGGGGAGCTGCCGGTGGAATAAAGTGCCACTGGATTCCTTCTTGAGTAAGTTTTTCTTGAACGCTAGAGTCTCCTAGATTTTTCTTGAAGTCCTTCTGCAGAACTCTATTTGCTCCTACAAATGTGGTTTCGTTATCGCTATAAATATGAAGGCATGTTCCTCTTCTGGATGTAAATCTTCTGAAGGCTGCCAAAAAAGCGTTTGTTGTTAGATCACTGACATCCTCCAAATGAACTGCTTTGGTAGTCAAACATACAAAGATGACAACATATCCTTTGTATGACTTATTCCCTCTTCCTTTTGCGGTTCTGATCTGTATCGGCCCTGCATAATCCAGTCCAGTGTGAGAAAATGGCAGGAACGGCGTTACTCTAGGCTCAGGTAAATTGCCCATGAGTTGTTGCAACGGTTGTCTTCTGAATGCAAAACATTTCATACAGGTGTGAATTTCTTTGCGTATTATTTTCTTCACATTGATGATCCAGAATTTTCTACGGATGTATGCTGCTGTAGCTTGACTTCCGCCATGTAGCAGTTTCTGATAGACGTTTCTCACTATTAGGTGGGCTAGATGACTATTATGGGGAATGAGGATAGGATGTTTCTCATTATATGGCAACATTGAATTTTGAAGTCGTCCTCTCACTCTAAGAGTTCCTTCATCATCGATGAATGGTCGTAATGGTTCCAAGGAACTTTTTGTGTGAACCGAGATGTTTTTCTTCAAGGTTTGAATCTCTGTTGCCTAGCTGCGTGCTTGCACTATACGGATGATTTGAATGAGGCAATTGTTGAGTTCTGCTGCCATAGGGTATTCGATCGGAAACGGTTGTCTTCTGCATTTTTGAGCAAACCTGTTACAGTATGCAGTAACCCGCAGTAACTTCTGCAGTGACGAATATTTGGATAAGATGTCCAATTCTTCTTTTTATGCGATAAACGCTTGAACTTGGTGAATTTTTGCCTCTTCTGTAGCTGTTATGGGAATAGTTGTTTCCGTAAGTGGCACAGGATTAGTTCGTAACCATTGCGGGCCGTTCCACCACAATAGATGATGCTGTAGTTTGACAGGAGTGAGCCCTCGGGATACATACATACAAACAAATTTTAATCCTTTTCATTTAATTAGGCGTGTATTTCACAAACATATATTGTATACGGAAAATGCTTAACAAAGCGTCAGCAGTAATGTAATCAGTGCTCGAATGACCCGGTGAACAGCCTGCAATTCTGCACTCTGAAAGTTTGTTTATTATGAAATTAGACATGCACGTAGAAATAGGAGTTGAACTAGGGCAAATATTAAACTTTGTAAACTAAGTCAGCATTTTTATGTATATAAATCGGAAAAAACTAGTCATTAAATTAATACAGCTTGAAATCTTGTTTCACTGTGTTCACGCTGCCCAACGGACCCCAGATCATTTGCTACATCATCTCGTGTGAGACCGCACGAGACCGTTTGGTTGAGACATATCCTGTAATTTGTCCAAAATAAATTCATACAGTCCATTACAAGCTCCACCCTGAACGCTTGGACTTGGTGAATTTTTGTCTCTTCTGTAGCAGTTATGGGAATAGTTGTTTCCGTAAGTGGCAAAGGATTAGTTCGTAACCATTGCGGGCCGTTCCACCACAATAGATGATGCTGTAGTTTGACAGGAGTGAGCCCTCGGGATACAGCGTCTGCTGGATTGTCCTCTGAGCGCACATGATGCCAATTTCCGCTGGGGGTTACTTCCAATATTTCTGTTACTCTGTTTGCAACAAATGTTTTCCATTTCCCCGGGCCTGCTCTTATCCAGGATAAGGTTATCATGGAATCTGACCACGCGAAGATGGAGATGCTGGGGATGTCCAGTGCACTAATAGCTTCCTTCAACATTTTTGCTGCTAACGATGCTGCACATAACTCCAGCCTTGGCAACGTTGTCTTCATCTTTATAGGTGCAACCTTTGACTTGGCTGTTAATAGACTTACTTGAATGCGTCCGTCTTGAGACATTGCCCTGCTGTAAATTACAGCATCGTAAGCTTTTTCCGACGCACCACAGAATGCATGCAGCTCCATTTCCCGGATGCTGATGTGGTATCCTAACCATCTTGGAATGGATATGCCTACAACCAATGGTAACTCTTCTTGAAACTGCTTCCACTCGTTCATTATTTCTGTGGCCACTGGTTGATCCCATGATTGCCGTTGTAACCAAAGTTGTTGAATTATTAATTTGGCTTTTATTACAATTGGCGCTAACCATCCTAATGGGTCAAACAAGCGGGATATTTCTGACAAGATTACCCTCTTTGTAGGATTTGCATCAGCTCGAAGACTGACGCGAAACTTAAATTCGTCTGACTTTGGACTCCAGTGTACTCCCAAGGTTTTCCTTGTTTCTCTTTCGTCGATCTCGAGTAAGTTCTTGTCCTGTAAGTTATCTGGAAATTCTTCAACAAGAGCTGCGCTGTTGCTTGCCCATTCACTGAGGGTAAACCCTCCATTTTTTAACATAATGATTAGACTTACTTGGAGATGCCTTGCTTCTTCGATGGAGTCAGTTCCCGACATTAAATCATCCACGTAGAAGTCCTTGGTTGCTACTTCTGCAGCCATTGGATACATTTGTCTTTCATCCTCGGCTAGCTGCAAAAGGGTACGGATTGCCAGGTATGGTGCTGCTGTTGTTCCATAAGTTACAGTGGTGAGTTTAAATTCTTGAATAGGTTCGTCTGGAGAAAACCGCCATACTATCCTTTGGAGGTCCTGATCTTCTTCGGCTATCTTAATCTGACGATACATCTTTTCAATATCTGCCGAAAAAACAAACTTGTGTTTTCTCCACCTCAGCAGGATATGCTTCAAATCTTGTTGTAGTCTTGGTCCAGCAGTCATTAGCTGGTTTAAGCTAAGTCCAGTAGTGGCCTTCGAGGAAGCATCATAGACTACCCTTAATTTCGTGGTTGTACTGTCTTCCTTTACTACTGCTTGATGATGGATGAAGTAGGTTTTTCGTATATTGGCTCCTGGTTGAACGCGTTTCATATATCCCAGTTCTAAATATTCCTTCATGAAGGTTTTGTATTCTTTACCTAGAACTTTATCTTCTTCTAACCGTTTCTCCAGTTAAATGAACCGTGCGATTGCCTTTTTTCTCGAATCCCCAAGCTTTTCTATTGGTTCCTTGAACGGAATTTTTACTGTATATGTACCATCAGCATTTCTCTGGTGGTTGCAGTTGTAGAATTCTTCGCATTCCTTGTCTTCGTTGGACATCATCTTTTCTGGTACAACTTCTTCAATTTCCCAAAATTTTGTGAGTTGTTCATCTTCTGCAGCACATGCGACCCAGCTAAGAATTTTCCTTTCTTCTGATGGTGCTGTTGCATTCCCCGTGATGATCGATCCAAGTTCCGTGTTTTGCGCTAACAGGCCTCCGTTGAATTTTCGTACTCCTTCCACAAGGTTTCTGAAATAGTGGATCAGCCAACACCATATTCTTACAGTTCTGAAGTTGATAGTTTTCGACTGGTGTTTCTGGAAGTGACTTGGTTAACTGTGGCAGTATCAGCATCTCACATGTGGTTGTGTAGTTGCTTGGAAATCGTGGACGTAGGTTTACAGTTAATCGTCCTCGGGCTGTACCTGCTCCTTTCTTGCCTAATCCAGAAATGTGCACTCTCACCTTTTCTTCTGGTAGACCCAGCGTTTGAGCTGCATCTCCTGTGATGAATGATGCCTGTGATCCGAAGTCTATCAGGGCTCTGAGATACTCCAAACTTCCTGAGGATGACTGGACCTTAATTAGGGCAGTTGCAAGCAAAACGTTGCGATGCTGTCTTCCTACTGGGCTTGCAACAATGTTTTCGTTCTTATTGGTCGCTGTCGCACTGGAAATTGCCGTTGTGGTCTTGGGAGGCTGCTGTTGCTGTTGTTTGCTAAAATCTTCGTGCAAAAGCCAATGATGTCTTTTATTACATACCTTGCATTTCCCTGGGCAAAAGTGTCTGGAGTTATATTTTCCTGTAGGCTTGAAGCAGTTTGAACATAATTTTTTATTCTTTATGAAGTCCCAACGTTCGGATACATTTAGGTTGCTGAATTTTGGGCAGGATTTAATGCTGTGTGATCCTCCGCAGTGGAAGCACGATACGTCAGCAGTGTGGTACGTCTTCACTGCCCACCGATCCTGGTGACTTTCCCATGGTTTCCCAATTCCTTGTTTTCTAGGTTCGAGTTTGTTCCGTCTTTGTACAGCTTCCAGCGACTGAAATCTTGTTTCTAAGAAATTCAGTAGCTTCTCGAATTTTTGCACCTCTCTTGCTGCCGTTAATGACTGCTCATATAGTCTATTGGTTTCCTTGTCCAATTTTCGTGTCACTATATGGCACATGATAGGCCCCCATGTGGCCGTTTCAAATCCTAAGTTCTCAATTGCTCTTAGGCATTCTGCAGTCGTGTTATGGAGTTTCTTGATCCCCTCTGCAGATTCGTTCGACAGAGTTGCCTGGTTGAATATGTCATCCAAATACTTCGCGAGTAGCAGCCTGGTATTGTCGTATCTGTTCCTTATAATGAACCATGCAGACTCGTAATTGGCTTCAGTTGCCTCCAGGTGTTGCACTAACTTGCTGGCTTCCCCTCGTAACTGCGACTTCAAGTACTGCATTTATTCCGCCTTACTTAGTCGTGGGTTTTCATGAACAATTCTTCGGAAAATGTCATGAAAGCTAGGCCATGCTTCGTAGGTCCCTTCAAAAACTGGAATTTTGAGAGCAGGTAACACTATATTCGCATGGCTGTTTTCCTTGACACTTTGAACCTCTTCATCCTAGATGTGCTGGTACAGGAGCACAATTATTTCGTTGACCATCTTCTTGGTCTCGTGGAACTCCTTGTCGTCGTAGCTACCGTGGGATAATATTTCCTCGTTTAGAGCTCTGATGTCATCCCAATCATCCTTAATGTTCTTAATGTTGTATTCGTAATACATTTTACTGCATTCGTCATTCAACCTATTACAGACTTCCTGAATGTCGCTTTGGAGTGAATTTACCTTGATCTGTAGCCTTCTTATTCGGCTCTGTCCCTCCTTGTCAGCACGTGCGGTCGTGTCCTCTTTTGGTCCAGCTGGCTGCTGTGAGCTTTCTCCTAGTGTGGCTAAATTTTCTTCGTACTTGTCGAGAAGAGCAACCCCTTCGTTGTAAACGTCTTTGGTTTGCTGAAAAAAATTGTTTTTAAAATAAGGGTGTTCTTCCTCGACTTCCTTCGCCAGGACTGAGTGGTTGGCCTCAAATTCTTCCCAAAGTTGTTGTAGGGTGGATTTTCGGGCGATGATGTATGCTGCATTTTTTCTTGATGGGCCGTCTTTCTTCACATTAATAATCTGCCTGCGAATGGATTCTGCTAACTCTTCTTGGGTTTTGAAAATCTCCCGTCGCTGCGCCATGGTAACTGTCTTGATCGTAGAGGGCTGGCACGTTTTAAGAGATTAATGGACCAAATGCTAGGGGCTGGATTGCTTAAAGGCTTGGAGGATCAAATGTTAGGGGCTGGAACGTTTAAAGGGTCGAAGGACCAAAATGATCAGGGTGGAGCCATATATATAATACACATATATTGCTAGTAGGGCCTCGGAACGTCAGAAAATATTACGGCGCCGACATAGTCTCACTTAGAGTATAACGCGTCTCGTGCGCATGCGTGGGAATTTAAACTCCGCCTTTAGAAGCGAATTTTAAACTTGACCACTTCCCCATTGGGCGGACGACGCCGTTGCCCTTGCGCACCGCCCACCATTATACATTGAAGAGTTGCTTGTCTGTCTCACTTCCTTGGCAAGTTTCCCACTCATAGCCGCTAGCAATATAGTAAGTATTAGATATATGGGTGGAGCTTGTAATGGACTGTATGAATTTATTTTGGACAAATTACAGGATATGTCTTAGGGGTGCAGGAATTAAAAAGGGTGCAACCAAACGGTCTCGTGCGGTCTCACACGAGATGATGTAGCAAAAGACCTGGGGTCCGTTGGGCAGCGTGAACACAGTGAAACAAGATTTCAAGCTGTATTAATTTAATGACTAGTTTTTTTCTATTTATATACATAAAAATACTGACTTAGCTTACAAAGTTTAATATTTGCCCTAGTTCAACTCCTATTTCTACGTGCGTGTCTAATTTCATACTAAACAAACTTGCAGAGTGCAGAATTGCAGGCTGTTCACCGGGTCATTCGAGCACTGATTACATTACTGCTGACGCTTTGTTAAGCATTTTCCGTATGCAATATATGTTTGTGAAATACACGCCTAATTAAATTAAAAGGATTAAAATTTATGTCTGGTTCCTAAACACAAATAATTGTACAACTGACATGTGACACAAATTTGTTGATGGTGCAAGAGTGCGTATCTAAAAGTTTTAAATCTCATGGAAATATTGTGAGAAATGCATCAGGTAAGTCATTTAAATTTTTCCCGCTTGGCAACTAAACTCGTTTTTGTTTTAGGATGACGTCAAAACTACTCCTTCATTGTTTCGAAGAGCTACTTCTATAAATTGTTTTATGGACGCTTGGCTTCTCGCTGGATTTGCAAATTTTGATAAAGCCACTCCATTTTTCGATATTTAGAACGTCGCTGGAGCCCTGGGAATGCGCTAAACTTATTCGCCAAGGTTTGTTCTCGCGTTATACTGCGTTTCCAGGCTCTGATGCATAAATTTCAGGCACACTACCTTTTTAAACTTCGGGTCGCTCTGCAACGTAGATGTTTGTAGGTGATGCTGCACGTATTTCCTGCTGGAGGCGGTCCCCTCGCTGCTAATGTTGACGGTGGCCCTCTTGCAGACTCTGCAGACGTCTTGGAGTACAGGCCTCTGGTTCGGGATGCTAACTTTTACCGGAAACGAAGCTGGAAAATCCCAGTTGAAACGGCTGCCGATATTTTCGAAATGGGATCGTAGAATTTTCAAATTTATGTGTGGTGTAAAGCTTTACAAACACTCTCATATGAACACTGACACATTGGCAATAAAATGCAGTAGTTTTTACTTGTGTATATGCTCGTTTATTATGATAAATTTTTAATCAAAGGTGGAGCAAATTTTTTACAAACTTCAAGACAAATTAATTTCAATTGTTCTTTTTTTTTTAAACAAACTAGCATCAGGTTGCTAAGTTACAGAAATAAGTTTTGATACAAAAAGGTTACAAAATGAATAAAGTTTAATACATAAAACTAAAACTAACATTCCTTAAACGTATATTATTGTCTTTACCCTTATAATTAAAATTGTCTCTTTGCAATTGCACACACAAACGTTATTTTAAAAGTCACTGCTCTGCTCTGTTTCACTTTGTTTTTTAAATGCACTAATTATTGAATTCCGAACCTTCATGTCTTTCGCCACAATCTGTTGCCAATATTTTGCAATTGCTCTCTTGCAAATTCTTTCTATTTTGATTCATATCAGTTTACGTTTCTGCTATGCTCACAATGTTCACCAGCTTATGCGTTGACTTAATAAACTTACGCTCTGTTAAAATTGCAGCCAACAAAGCATTTATGTTAAATACATTTATGCGGTTTGGCTTTGTATGTGCACAAACCTTCCATTTTAAATTATTAATTCACGAGCCAATTTATAACGTCCTGAACATGCCTTATAGTCCAGTCAAATTAGATATTTACTTGACAAAACTACTACCTGAAAAGTGAAAATGTATTTTTATAGAAAAAAATCCGTAGAATTCAATGAACTACAAAGTAACAGCTGAATCAGTGGAGAAATGATTCAAACTGGCGGTCAAAGTAATGAAAAAACGGGTTTTTGCATATAAAAATGCACAATAGCAATTATAAATTTAAAAAAATATGCTCTTATGTAACTTAAAAAACAAATAAAACCAGCATTCGATGGTCAAAATCGATTAATTAAAACCGTACATAGATATTATTTAATTGCATTGAGTTTGTCATTTTTAGCTGTGTTTGTTTTATTTTTAATAGTTGTGTATGTAGCCTTCTGCTACTGCTGGCGACGTCCATCTGTCGTGTCGTTTTAGGGCCGTTACAACAAGTAGCGTTGTAGAAGATCTGCGAAAGCTGTGTGCAAAATATTTTTATGTGTTCGGTAATTGCAAAAAGATAGAAATTTCTTTCCCCGTGCACACGTCGCGTCGTTGGAATTGCACATAATAATTATAACTCAAAAGTAATTGAATGTAATAATTAATTACTTTCAAAAAGTAATTGGCAAGTACTTTTCAACAAAAATGGCAATTACCAATTATTTTGAAAAGTAATTCAATTCTAAGGCAAATCAACAAAAAGGAATTTAATTAGTAATTTAATTACAAAGTAATTAATTACTGGCCAGCTTTGCCGTTTATCCAGTTATATGTCATTGAGGTTTACGTTTACGATTACTTTGTCCGTAGTCATTTTTTTCAATGACTGCTTAGGCGCTAGTTTATCATATTTGGCAGATTGTTTAGCTGTTGCTTGTTCCATTGTATTTTATGCTTGTCTCATAGTAATAGCATCGATTTTCTCCCACAATGTGCAGATTTCTTAGATGATGTTTAATGAAGAAACAATTAGGTAAGACCTTGCTGTCACGGCAACGTTTTAGAAAGGCTAAATCTACTAATAATTTCGCCTTCATTTGCCTTAGTTGGTCTAATGTTCTAGTTTGGTTGTGAACTTCCTCGCTGTAGAGGCGCTTTACTTATATATTTATTCTTGTTAAAAAGGAATTTCGGCTTAGACCGCGTAGTATTTGTATATGAACACCCAGCATTTTCTGGCTCAATGTGTCTTGCATCTTGTGAGCGAGCAAGGATCCACGCGATGGCTGTGCTCTTTGGTGGCTTTAGATCTTCAGGGTCCCTAGATAACGAAAAATGTATTTTCGCAATTTTGTCTGTCTGTCCGTCTGTTGGCGGTAGAGCTCAAAACTACTTATTGGGGGAAGGCCATATTTTGCATGTGGGTTACATGTCTACCTGGCACGAAACCGAATATACTTTCGGTCAAATATATACAGGGGGAGCACCTTAAAAGAAATAAAATTCTGTTAATAAACAGAAGTTTTGCTTTAATTCAAGAACTATTTGTTAAATTAAAGTAACATTTTGCATATAGCTCAGGGTCTTATTTTGGACCCAATATATTGTTATGATACATGATGCAGGAAATTAAAGCGTATGAAAGAAATATTTAAAATGAACTAATAAAGTTGGACAGTTACAATAATTGAATCGTGATGGGTATAAGGTTTTGAACATAAAGTTTAGTTAGTACTTACATAGGTGATTTGAATGGTAGTAAATGTCAATGTGAGATACTGTTGTCAGTTTACCTGGTTTGATTAATTTTGAAAGTCAAGTTTGACGTTAAGTATCATTGATAGCAAACTAGATTTTGATGAACCCACCCTGAAAATAAGAGCTCTCTATTTAAAAGCAGTTATCATTTGATACTTAAGACATTACATGAATTTAGGCATAGTTTACCTGGTGAGCTATTGCAATATACAGGGTAGACACCTTAAAAATTTAAATTTCTTTTCTCTTTGTTATTTTCAAATTTTTAGTTTTAAAGCTTTCACTTGCGAGGAAAGTTGCGGGTAAAGCCCGTTACTGGTTTTTTATGATATATAATAACACATAATAATAGTGGGTTAGAAATTTAAAAAAAAACATTCTCTCATTAGTTAGTTATTTGTTAGACAGTGTTGTATGTAAAATGTTATAACTTTGTTAAGTGAGACAAAATAAAAATATGTAATCATACTAAATGATGACCTATAAAATGTATTAATTAGAAATTTATGCTAACCAGCTCAGTACATTTTGATTGTAATTTTAGTGTGAATTAAATCATTCAAGTCTTAAAAATAAAGTGAATTTTCTGTGCAATATTGATCAAGATGTAAATTAGGTAATGTCATTTATCATGTTTGTAGGTAGGTATATGAAATAATTGAGTTGGCTGCCTTGGAGATTTTTTATAAGAAAATAAAAATTGCTTGCCCAGAAGGAATAAAAACGCTTGTACTTCGCCAGGGGCCACCTGTGGATCACTCTGGGGACCTATGCAAGCCCAAGGGAACTTACAGAAATTTGGTCAACCTATCATTTACCTGTGAATTATTACTGGGATACAATGGGGTGTTTTGTCGAAATTAGGTTAAAATGAGTCTAATTTAGAATAGATAAAGTAGAAATCGGTGTTACTGACATGCCATATTCAAATGTCAAATGTGGTAATCATTAATCCGTAACAATGGAACTCTTCCTCCATTTCGACGGGCAAGGCTAGCCATCTACCCAACTTACAAGTAAAGAGGGCTCATAGAACCACTTGGTGGTTACAAACATGCCGCTGGCCTATAAGAAGAAGAAACTTCAATACGTACCTTCAAGCACAAGATTTAAAAAAGCACAGTGCAAATAACTTTGGAGCTTTGTCCAAGTTGACAGAAACAACACGATTGATTTCAACTCTTTGTTTAAGTTTATACAGTGTGTCTCATGGCATATGCTACATAGCCAAATTTAACTTGTATATTATGTATTTGCATAGCCTGTGCTGTGAAGTGATGCTTTGGCAGAGCTGTTACTTTGTGCACATAAAATGCATTCATTTACATTATTCTGTTTAAGTTATTTATCGACACAGATCACAGACTGTTTTGGCTATATATGATTCGTTTTCATATCTTTTAAACAACTTACATTCAGAAAATAACAAAATGGAAATAAAAGTTATCATGAATAAATTCCTCATATATGGGTCATATTTCCCACCATGACTCAACTCAATAATTGCTGAAGATGTCTAATGATACACCTCGTAGCTTGCAAACATAGAATTAAAAAAAAAATTCTATAGCAAATGTTAAAGTGTGCTTTAATCGACTCAAAACAAAAGTCAAGTGTTACTTTAACAGCCTTGTTATTTCGGATATGCGCATATCCGGACACCCCAATAATAATCCGACACCTAAAAATTCCGGATATTTTACCTCTGTAATTCGATAAAATTCAAAACCATCTGCGTATCAATCCGCGCTCCTGAATGTCACCATACATACTTCGAGGCAGTGTTGCATTTGCACAAAATATGTTTTTATTTAGTCTATCGCGGTTACATCATTTATGGTCTATCGTGAGTCATGGAAGAAGATGCACTTGTGCCTTTGCTGTTTAACAGATTGCTGGATCGGCGTTAGTCCACATAAATCATGGCTCCAAATAAACGGCCGCATAAAACTTCAACGTTACAAGAAAAGTGCAAAATTTTAGACTATCTTGAATAGGATTTAGGGTAAAAAAATGTATCAGATACTTTTAATATTCAGCGATCTACTGTATACGATATTAAAAACAACAAAACGAAAATATGGCAGTTCATTTCTACGTCTTATGGAATAGCTATGAAACAACTATTATACATTAAAATGTTGAAGTATCATGTAATAATTTTTTGTTATAGTAAAAAAGAGAGTTATCCGTAGCGCCGTAAATCCAGAAATGGAGAAAGCTGTGTATAGTTGCTTTTTGCAACAGCAAAATCGACATGCTCCCATATCATCGGAAAATTTGTGTGAAAAAAGAAGATTTTTTTACTAACAAATTACCGGAAAAAAACGATTTTGTAGCTAGTTCACGTTGGCTTGAAAAATTCAAATTTTGCCGTGTTTTTAAGCGAATACAAAATACCTCTGTAGTCCGGAAACCTCACTAATTCAACATTGCTCAGAACGATATGTGTCGGATTAGCGAGGCTGTACTGTAATTTAATTTTCTAACTTTTAATTAAATTAAATATTATAGCTTTGTATTATCCAAGCAACCCAATCTAGCTACTGAGATTTTAAAATGTGATTGATTTTCCTTATTTTCTTTTGAAATTGTTAAAGTTCTTGCTATAGAAAACAAAATTGTATTATTATTATTATTATACATTAAAAGTTAGGGGGCAAAGCCGTTTAAACTTTATCATATCATACAATGCACATGATGTGATATACAAAATTAACTGACATTTTTTAAAAATCTATCGTAGCTGTTCTTAAATGTATTAACATTTGGCGCAGACACAACACTCTCCGGTAAACAGTTCCATTGCCTATGAACACGGTTGGTTATAAAATACTGCCGACAGAGTTTATAGAACCTTTCACGAATTAATTTATAATTGTGGTCTCTTAAACGACTGTTCTGATTGATCACAAAAATATCAAGATTGACACTGAAATACCCATGGAGAATTCAATAAGGTCACCATGTAGTCGTCTTTCACTTAATTTAGTTAAACCAAGAACTTGCAGTCTTTCTTCATAGGGTAATGCACGTATTTGAGGGCACATTCTCGTTATTCTGCGTTGAGTTTGTTCCAAAGCATGGATATCACCAGCAAAATAAGGGTTCCAAATAGGTACTACATATTCAAGTAAAGGTCTGATATTACATTTATATACTGTTGATAGCAGAGTGGGTGACATATTCTTAAACCATATGCACCACTGAATTAACTTTTTTGATTATCTTTCCAATGTGGGGGGCCCATTTTAAATCTGAAGATGTGATTATTCCCAGGTCTTTTTGCTGGGTTACTGGGCTGATCGTCACATTATTAAGTTTATATTGCAATTTAGGATTGTTACTTTCAATATGTAGCACAGAGCATTTTTGCGGGTTAAGTTCCAACAACCACAGACCACACCACTTATCAATTTTAGAAAGGTCTGACTGTAATACATCTGCCTGATTGATTGGGTTACCAAAGAATTTAGTATCATCCGCAAATAGAGAAGCTGAAGATTCCAAAACTTGAGCAAGATCGCTGATGAAAACGTTAAAGAGGAGAGGTCCCAGAACAGATCCTTGTGGTACACCGCTAACTGCAAAGTATTCATCCGATAACTCTCCATCAACTCTAACTCTACAGGTTCTGTTATTTAGAAAGACCTTAATCCAAGCTAGTAGGTTCCCTTTAACACCATGATGTTCAAGCTTGTAAATCAATCTTTGATGAGGTACAATATCAAAAGCTTTTCTAAAATCAAGGTAAATAACGTCGGTTGGTTACCAATTATCTTCGGCTTTCGTCCAGTGTTCAAGGCATTGTAACAGGTTAGTGATCGTTGACCTTCCGGGCATAAAACCATGCTGTTTTTCATTTAAGCACCCATTTTTCGTTAAAAACGAAGTAAATTCACGGGATATATTTTTTTCCAAGCATTTGCCAACAAGGGATGTCAAACTAATTTGTCTGTAATTCGCTGGGTCAAGTTGGTTGCCTTGTTTATGGACTGGTACAATAACAGCGGACTTCCAATCCTCGGAAAGCTTTCCCTCTAGTAAAGATAATTGCATTAGCTTTTTGATTGGCTTAACTAAAGATTCTTTACTGTTCTTTAGGAAGACAGCATTGATACCGTCAGGCCCAGCACTGGATTCTGCATTTATAGCATTTATGGTCGAAAGCACGGACTCTTCAGTGATTGTTATCGTTTCTATAAAGTTGTGGTTTCTTGTGAGTTCGGGCAGTTCGGGTAAATTATCTAGCGGTTTAGGCACGAATGATGTTGAAGATTCATTAGCGAAAATATTTGCAACTTGTTTTGGGTCGGTTATTATGTCGTCGTCGCTGTTCCTTAGGCATATTGAAGATATCCTCGTATCTAAAGACTTTTTCACATATTTAAAGAAATTTTTGGTACTTTTACTGTTCACCAATTTTGATTCGTAGTCTGCTTTAGCTCTTCTTACTGCTGTAGTTACGCTGTTACAGCATTCTCTGTAACTTTGGTAGTTTTCTGTGGTGACGATAGACTTATATTTATGCCACAATTTTCGTTTTTTGTTAATTTGCTTTTTAATATCACTATTAACCCATGGTTTTTCTTTTTTACAGCAAGAAGTCGAAGGAACAAATTTATCGATACAATTTTTTATATTATTTTTGAAAGCCTGCCATAATAAGCAGTCCATCTCTGGTCCCACAAGTAGTTATTTATACTGGTATAGTCACTCGGGGGTTGGGACACCTACCGAGTGCGTCTCCAGGTGGCGGATAGGAGAACGGCCGAGGTCCTCCGGACTAAGGTTAGTGGTTAGCTAGTAGGGATATCCCGGGCCTAAACTCCTGTGTGATGGAACAAAAGCTGCCACCGCGGACCATCCCCCCTCTTCATTGAGTAGTGGCCGCTCAATGAACTTCACAGGGTTTTAGGTTACCCTCGTGTTTGTGCCGTGCGAGGCGACCCGTGTCGGTTGGATGAAGGGATCCTGGGGATTGAGCTGCCTCTGGGACGGTTTGGTTTCCTGGAGCGCAGTAACACATCTCTTTGGCCCTGATTTCACTTAGACGGGAGGTCGAGACTAACCCACCTCGATCAATCGGCTGTTCCGTCGGGTCAGACCGCCGGAAGGGTGAGCTCTTTGGGGGTGAAGGTGCATGCAGTGGGTCCTTGAGGTCCCTAGGGGTTCCGGTTTCTGATACCCTGGGGCTCGCCTAAAGGTGCCTGCTCGTGTGCAACTCATCTCTGGGAGCTATATCTCCTTAGTATCCTTGGCGTCGACGTTCGGCGTCCCCTTGTTGGGCTCCGTGGTGGGTGGGGAGCTAGGGAGATGAATTTTTCTTTCAGCATGGATGATAAGAAGTTTGAAGAAACCGTACAGGGCGCGTCTTCGGATACCCCTCAAGCAGGACCGCAACAACAGCAGCAGCAAAATACAGAAGAGGAGCAACAGACTCTTCCAAAGAGGAAGAGGATCTCTGGTGCCGAACAGAAGCGCAGGAGGAAGGCTCGCTTAACCGCAGAGAACTCCGGCGCTACTGCCTCTACCTCCACCCAAAGGCTGGCTCCTGAAGCTAACCCTAAGGTGGCAGGTTCTGGCAAAATGAAGGATAGAAGTGGGAAGGGACGTGGGCCCTCCTCAACCACTACCAAGGGACTGGCTCCCAGAGCTAGCCCCAAGGCGGTTGGTTCCGGTAGGCCTACACCCTCCACAAGTAAAAGGATTAGATTGAATGGAAGCACGCCCTCCACCTCTAATCCGAAAAAGAAGGTCAAGCCAGACCAAAAGGTAACCGAAAGGACAGGTGGTTACAAAGAGGCCCTTACGAGGCACCTCCGCGTGGCCATCGTGGATCTAAGGACCCCACTCGGTAAGATCACCCAGGTCCAAGCGGACCTAATAAAAGCCCAATTGCTGGTGGCTCTGGACAACCATATGTTCGCCCTAGCTGAAGGCCAAATTGCACCCACTTTTAAGGGCTGGCAGTACTCCGGAGAGATTCTTAGAATCACCTGCGAGGATGACCAGACCCTGAAGTGGCTAACAGAAGCAGTGTCAAACCTGCCCACTTTATGGGAGGGCGCCCGTCTCAATGTCGTCCAGGTGGATCGGCTGCCCAGGCTGCCGAAGGCAGCTTTGTGGATTCCAGGGAAACCTGAATCTACGGAGACTGTTACTCGCCGCCTGGCAGTGCAGAACCCCGGGATAGGTGTTCGGGACTGGCCCCTCTTCCACACAGCCGAAAAGGAGGAGCCCGTTGGCAGACTCCTAGTTTTTGGGCTAAACCAAGAGGCTGAAACAGCAGTCAAAAGTAAAGGTAGTAAACTGCACTATCAGTTTACAACTTTAAAATTAAAAATTCAGAGGCCTGGAGATGCACCTCCAGACTCCAACCCCCCAGGGCAGGGTGCGTCTACGGATACCCCTAAACCCCTTGTTGTTGCAGACCAGGGTGCGTCCTCGGATACCCCTCCACCGCCAGTAGGAGAGCCGCTGCTACCGCAGCAGCCATCCGAAGGAGAAGCTTCACAACCCCCCACCCCCATGGATACTCTTGAGGAGGAGAGGGAGCTGATGAGTATGCTTCTAGGGTCCGGGTCGGACACCGAGGTCGAATAATTTATTGTCGACCTCATGTCCACCCAACCTGGACTAAACATTATACAAATTAACCTGCAACACTGTCGAGAGGCTGCTGTTACTCTACGCAGACAGCTCGACAGCCAGCAGGACACTGTTGCATTAATACAAGAGCCTTGAATTGTAAAATCAAAGATCTGTGGATTAATTAACCGTAATGGCACTGTTTTTACAGATAGCACCCATGAGAAACCAAGGACGTGCATCTACTGTCCCAAGCATTTACAAGCCTTTGCTTTGCCACACCTCTGTACGCGTGATATTACGGCGATACAGATGAGCTGTAGTATAAACGAAGGGAAGGAAGATGTAATTTTCGCATCGGTATACCTCCCCAGTGACTCAATTGACCCTCCACCTAGCGCGGAGTTGATCGAATTGGTGAACTACTGTGAGAAGAACAACAAAAACTTAATTATTGGCTGTGATGCAAATGCTCACCACGTCTCGTGGGGTAGCAGTGGCATTAACACCCGAGGTAGGTTTTTACTTGAGTACCTAATAAGTACAAACTTAGAAATACTGAACCGTGGATGTGAACCAACTTTTGTCACAACGCGTAGCCAGACCGTGATTGATATCACTCTGGCCTCTTCAGATATTTCCAATAATATTGTGGGCTGGCAGGTATCACCTGTTGTGTCTATGTCAGACCACAGATGGCTTTGTTTCAAATTATCTGGAACTATAGCTCAACCAAAACAATATCGAAACCCTAGGCGGACTGACAGACTATCTTACAAGACAGATCTGGAAGCTCATCTGGCGGATTCGGTTTTCCCAGAAAAGATTGATCAGGTAGAGGACTTGCAAATCAGTGTGGATATCCTGCAGAACTCGATCCTACAATCTTACGAATCGTCATGCCCCTTGAAGATATCCAAAGCGAGTCGCACAACCTCCTGGTGGTGTCCAAAACTCGATAGGATGAAATCAACATTGGGCAAACTCTTTAACAAAGCAAAAAGAACTAGAATTACTAGTGACTGGGAGGTCTATAAAGACCAAAAACGTTTATACAAAAAAGAAATCCGCCAGAGACAGAGGGACTCTTGGAAAACGTTTTGCAGTTCCATAGAGACCACTGCCTCCGCGGCTCGGCTGAAGAAGATCCTTTCTAAGGATCCAAACCAACAGCCAGGCTGTCTCAAGCGAGGGGATGGTTCTTTTACAACCAAACCAGAAGAGACAGCGGAAGTGCTAATTCAAACACATTTTCCAGGCTGTATTGTCACCCCTGACAATGTATGGCCAAGACCCAACATTCCACCTCCCTCAGAGGAGGATTGGAATGTGGCAAACCAGGTCGTACGGGGTGACAAGGTAACCTGGGCTATAAACTCCTTTCTCCCCTTCAAGTCGCCAGGAGTGGACGGTATCTTTCCAGCCCTACTACAGTGGGGGCTGGACCTGATGCTTGTTCACCTGGTGCGCATCTACCGGGCGTGTATCGCTTTTCGATATATACCGGAGAGCTGGAGAGAAGTGAAGGTAGTTTTTATACCTAAACCAGGGCGTACGGATTATACCCAGGCCAAATCGTATCGTCCCATTAGTCTCACATCCTTCTTACTAAAGACGCTTGAGAGACTTTGCGACAGAGAAATACGGGAAAGGATGCTGGCTTTACACCCATTGCACCTGAACCAACACGCCTATATCTCAGGGAGATCTACTGAATCGGCGCTACATGCTGTAGTGAACCGCATTGAGAGATCGCTAGACAATAAAATGTCCACTCTGGGAGTCTTCATTGATATTGAAGGAGCCTTTGACAAGGCTTCATTTGAGAGCATTAACTCTGCCTTACGCAGGCATGGTGTGGCACCCACTCTCTGTGAGTGGATAAAACGCATGCTTACGATGAGAGCAGTACAATTTAATATAGGAGGCAACTCCATTAGAGGTGTTGTGACGAAGGGCTGTCCGCAAGGGGGGGTTCTGTCTCCACTACTGTGGAATACAGTGGTAGACAGCCTTCTAAGCACACTCAATGATGCTGGATTCTATACTACTGGATATGCGGATGACATCGTTATCCTCATTACTGGCAAGTTCGAGGGCACGCTCTGTAACTTGATGCAGACAGCTCTTCGAATAACAGAAACATGGTGTAATGAACAGTCACTCTCTGTCAATCCTTCGAAGACAGAAATGGTACTTTTCACAAAAAAAAAGGAAGGTGGGACCTTTACGTAGTCCTCTCCTATTCAACACTTCTCTCAGCTTTTCAGACAATGTCAAATACTTGGGAGTTATTTTTGACAGACAGCTGAATTGGGAGAAACATTTAAAAGTTAAAACTGAAAAAGCATGCATGGCATTCTGGCAGTGTCGCCGCGCTTTAGGTAAATCCTGGGGACCCTCTCCCCGAATTACCTTGTGGCTGTATACTGCCGTGATTAGGCCCATGCTATGTTATGGAGCACTTGTCTGGTGGCCCAGGGTCAGACAGGCTACGGCAGCAAGTAAACTAGGACATGTGCAACGTCTTGCCTGTCTTAGTTCTACAGGTGCTATACGCTCAACCCCTACAGCCGCTTTAGAGGTGATCTTATGCCTTCCACCACTTGATCTTTTTGTGGAGGAAGTAGCCGTAAGGGCCGCCTTGAGGCTGCGCTACAAAGGGCTGTGGCACACAGCAGGCAAGGGAGGCAGGCATACCCGCATTCTGAATGAGGCCGTCGCGTCGACAAGATCCCTCTTCTGGACGCCATGGTGGACTACCTCCCTCTGCAATATGCCTTCAATAGACAATTTAACGTTTATGAAAATGCCGGGTTTACCCAGCATATAGATATATCCATCTTTACTGATGGATCTAAAACAAAGCACGGAACAGGTGCCGGAGTTTTCTCTGACGATCTGAACCTCCGTCAAAGCATACCACTAGGCAAAATGGCCACTGTCTTTCAAGCGGAAGTAATTGGAATAATGCATGGTGCAAAAGCAATTCTTGAAAGGAAAATCGAGAATCAATGTATTGGTATCTTCAGTGACAGTAGAGCCGCTTTACTAGCCCTGGGCAGTTGCACAATTACCTCAGGTGTGGTACTGCAGTGCCGTGAAGCTCTCGAAGATATCTCAAAAAATAATGTTGTTTCTCTTGTATGGGTGAAAGGACATGACGGTAACTACGGCAATGAGGAGGCTGATGAGACTGCGAGACTGGCTTCCGGACAACCTCTCTGGGGGCCAGAACCCGTAATCCCCATATCCCTGACAATATTAAGCTCTATGCTATATCAAGAAACCTTAAACAGCTTTATACGAAGATGGGTTAACATGCAAAGCTGTCGTCAAGCACGGGCTGCTATTACAGCGCCCTCGCCAAAGACAGCCAAATATTGCTTGCAACTGTCCCGAAGGAACCTTCGACTAGTCGTGGGTATCCTATCTGGACACTGCACTCTAAACCAACATATGCACAGGATGAGACTGGTGGACAGCCCAAACTGTCGCGGATGCAACGAGGATGACGAGACAGCAGAACACGTTCTGTGTCACTGTCCAGCTCTCGCAAGAGTCAGAGGATCCATGTTGGGGGACTTCTGGCCCGATATGGCCAGAATTAGCAACATTCCAGTTGCGGTCGTCCTTAAGTACATTCAAAAGATTGGATGGCTTGAGTGATACCCAACTTGGAGAGCTGCTGGGAGGTAGCACAATGGGCCCACCTAATGCGGCCTAAGTGCGTGTGAGGTAACTCACCCTCCATTTTTAATCCAGAATCCAGACTGGTATAGTCAGCCACGTACAAATTTTTTCGAGTTAAAGATGCTCCGGATTTATTTGCATTGAGAGAAAATTGCGAATTAGTTGTAATGACGGCATGATTGCTGCAGCCAATAGGGGCTTGGCTTTCTACAGAAAATATCAATTTAGCGTCAGAAGAAAAGATCAGATCCAGAGCCGAAGGTCTGTTGGTATTTCTATAGCGAGTTGGAAAAGTGATAAGTTGAAGTCGATTGGTTGATAGATATGTGTTCATATATATAGCCGCTTGAAACATATTATCTAAAAGAGCGGCGGAACTCCATAATTCTTCAAGTTCAGGGTAACTGAAATCACCAAAAATGATTAAATTCTTATGGTCAGCGCTTGCATGAAGAATGGCATTATTTAAAAGCACACATAGCCGCTTGAAACATATTATCTAAAAGAGCGGCGGAACTCCATAATTCTTCAAGTTCAGGGTAACTGAAATCACCAAAAATGATTAAATTCTTATGGTCAGCGCTTGCATGAAGAATGGCATTATTTAAAAGCACACATGTTCCCGCGCAGTTGTTTTTGGTCTATAAATGCAGGCAATATTTAATTCCACTTGATTAAATTTCACATTCATCCATAGAGATTCAACAAACGGCGTGTTATAATTTTCTAATAGCTTAACTGTGGGTTTGGCTCCACCGATTTTGTCTAAAATATAAATACACACTCCTCCTCCTTTAGCATAATCTCTGTCCTTTCTAAATAAAGTATACTCAGGTATATTAATTACAGAATATGGTAATATTTGGTATGATTTTGTTGACTTCAATTAAAAGTTCTTGATATTTACTGGGTAATGAATCTAAATTAGTGTACATGTATTTAACTTCAAATATTTGGGAATTTAATGGGTTTATAGTCCAGAGAAATTAGACATTGCTCTTCGGAAAAATTCCCGGAAAGCTGGATTTTGGTATGAGCCTTGATATTGTGGTTCTAAACAAAATGTCAAAAGGCCTCATCGATCCGAGTGCCGCTAAAAATTTTAAGGGGGGGCAAAGGTCACCAAAAACGGTTATTCGTGAATATCTCGTTAACGGTGACTTTTACAGAAAAAATATTAGTTATCAAATTTGTAGATTATGAAATTTCTAACAATAAAGGTATCATCACTTTTATTCGTAAAAGTAACCGTTTTGGAGATAATTCGATTTACAGAGTTGTAACGAGTAGATGCACTCCTCAATGGTATGTATATCTCATTGGAGTTGCGACTTGAAATATTCCAGAATTTCCTTGTTTCAGAGCCCATAAAAATAGAAAGAAACACATATATAGTACACTGTAGTCTAGATAGAGAAGGAATGTGCTCCGAAAAGTTCCCCTCCGTGTAATAAAACCTCAAGGGACATCTGCTTGCCATTCGTGTAGGAGCATAATAGTATATTATGTTATTAGGAGCAAAAATTATACTTTATTTGGCGTGGCTGGACTCTTTATCTGTCGCAAGCTCGGCAGATAATTACAGCCGAGCCACATAAAGATACTTTTGTTCCGAATAACATATAGTATTTTTTCTTCAAACGTTTATAACAAATTATTTAAGACATTTTAAGAAACCTGGAATTATTTTAAGGTAGAGGATTGGGTAGACTGATAAATGTAGGGTGCTTTGGAGAACATCACTATGACTACACTATAAACAATGTTGTGAACAAAATCCGAAAAAAAATACTTTATCTCGCCAGTCTTGCTTAAATGTAACATCCGATATAAATGACGTCGATACTTGCAACTCCACTGAAGATGTAGATCCATCACGTTTCCTGACTGTATCTATGGAAATAGAGAAGACAGCAGAAGAACAACAAGAAGAAGAAGAAGAAGATGATGAAGAGGAAAGCATACCGATTGAAATAGAGTCTGAAGATGAATATTAATAACTCCTGTTTTGAATCCAAAATTGATTAATGAACAAGTTCATAATAATTTTTTTTTTAAATAAACATTTTTCAAACAAACATAAACGTGGAATATGCCTACTGGGGACACCACATGAAAAAAAAACGCACCTTGTACTCTACCTCGAAGATGGTGTGGAAAAGAGTGCACCTTTCAACGCTGTAAATCGAATTATCTCCAAAACGGTTATTTTTACGAATAAAAGCCATGTTACCTTCATTGTTAAAAATTTCATAAGCTACAAATTTGATAATCAATATTTTTTCTGTAAAAGTGACCGTTAACGAGATATTCACGAAATACCGTTTTTGGTGACCTTTGCCCCCCTTAAAATTTTTAGCGGCACTCGGATCGATGAGGACTTTTGACATTTTGTTTAGAACCACAATACCAAGGCTCATACCAAAATCCAGCTTTCCGGGAATTTTTCCGAAGTTTTGCTTTTATTTTGTCTAATTTCACTGGACTATTAATAGTTATTACAATCCACTCTTGAATCATTAACGTCTCGACTTCGTTTCGACGTTAAACGATTCACTCGTGGATAAAATTTAATTTTATCGTCTTGTATAATAAATTACTATTTTTATATAATTGCTAAAAGAATTTTCACTTCTATAATTTATGAATATTACTTAGAGGAACACACTGTATACATTAAACACAAAAGTGTAATTAACAATAATACATTTAATATTTACAAGTATCAAATATAACAAAAATAACATTAAAGGAAATGTACATGCTAAAATCCTGCTGTACAAAAAGTGTAAACATCTGTGTTCCCAACAACAAAACTTGACGAATTCTATTTGGTATGATTATATAACTAGAGTGTGAATTATACGTATATTTTCAGAAGACACTAAATTGATTTTCCATTTTAACAACAAAACAAAAAAGCTTACAATATCTGACAATTAATATCACAAGAATTTCACACTCCAGTTGTGATTCATTTAATTGGAACAATTTGTTTCTTTTTAGTTTTTCATAAAAGTGCTACTAATCAATCTTCTTATAAAACATATTTTTCCTACGACTGCTTCTAAAATCAAGCTTTCCGCCTTGTTGACGTACGTCAAAAATTGATTGTTTTGAATCAGTTCATCGCGGCAGCCGTCATACGTAAGTATATAATCGTGAATCGTAATACATAGCAACATACATAAATTTTATATAAGCTTTCATGATTATATACCTAAGTCGGCTAGTGGTCAGCTATTTAAAAACGTCAAAGTTGACAGCTGTCACTGTGAATTTGATTTAAACCTTTTTTCGTGATTTAAAGTTACTTGTGCTTTATTTTGTATATTGTCGGTGTTTAAGTGTCAAGAAAAATAAGAAATGGGCGATAAAATATCCAACTCTGATGTAAAAATTTGCACGTCGCTGGAAATTTTAGAAATGGCAAAAAACACCAGTTTAAACCTATTTTCGAAAATTTTACAGTCCTAGGAAAAATTTTGTATGCAACACGAGCGAAAAATGCATTAGGCGTTCGTTCGAGTTTTTTTCGGACCTCGCTTCGCTCGGCCCGAAACTTTCGAACTCACGCCTAATGCATAATTTTTCGCTCTAGGTACATAAATAACTATTTCCTATTCTGAACTCACCACGATTATGTTAACAACTATAATTGAGATACAAATTACAACTATAATATTACTAACGTTGAGCTCAGATGTTCTAAAATGAAAAGTACAATAAATAGATCACAGTGCCAAGTTACATCATTTTGCGACTTATATAAAAAATAATTTATTACATATTATGCATAGTAAAAACTTACCGATACAATATCATCAATAAGAAATTAATTAGGTTTATACATGTCATTCAACTGACAAATGCTGTCGAGACCATTATTAGCGAGGAAAGTTAAGTTGTCTATCATGTTCGATTCCTGTCTTGACCCTATATCTGTTAAAGACAAATTATTAGATAGGTTCTCTGAGAGGTTATTCGTATCAAAAAGGTGCAAAGTGGCCAACTCGCCAGAATTAAAGTTGATTTGTTTTAATTCCATCTGCTGACTGTCAAGATCTAATAAGCTACTTAAATTACTAAAAGTGTCAACATTCATAGTACTAGACACAGCCAGATCATTTTGCAACTTGCTCATGGTGCTAGTTGGTATGTTCCAATTTTGCGGCAAGATATTGTTTATCGACGGAAGCACTGAACCACTTAGAGGAGGCACCGCATTTAGTGCTACATTATAGGGGAGATTGCACTGTAAATCTGTTGGTGGTGGTGTTGGACCCATAAGGTCAACTGGCACTCTGTACTGCTGCTGGGGAGAAACAGCTGGATTACTAGCACACATGTGGCTTACAGCTCCGTACATTTCACCTTCATATGGAGATGAGGAGGTATCTAAAATATTACCATTTTATAATTTTTATTATTTCCCTTAAGCTATAAACTAATCAGAGTAAGGCAAATGGCAAAGATCTACTTTTCTATTTTTTTTAAATAACAAATGGTTCCATACTGTTGATAAAAAGGATCGCATTTATTACTGAACCACTCACAAGGTGAAACTAACAAAAATATAGGACAAAAGCATATAAAAAGCAAGTCTAAAATAACCAAAGGTATAAGTTTCACAACTAAAGGGTTTTCCAATAGCGACGTTAGAACATTAAAAACTGATTGTAGTCATCTTGGATTGGTTGAGACTTCAATTTTTTGATACTTGTGTTTAGTCAACTTTGACAAATCATCGTGGAATGCAGTACGACTTCAACGACATGTACCTTTTTGATAAATTTGTTTAACCAAAATAGGCCTCATCGCTAAATATGACTTTTTTGCCAAATTTGGGATCGCTTTCTAACTGTTCCAGAGTCCAATCAGCGAACTGTCAACTCTGCAAATGGTCATTTAGCTTCAGTTATTGGATGAATTAAATCTTGTAAGGATAAGACCTAAGTCTTCACGCAAAATTCGGCAAGTTGTGGTCTGACAAACCATAAACTTCACATAGAGCGCCGAATTTTGATAATAAATATGAACTGTTTCTATACAGTGTTAAAACATTTAACGTTCCGTGATGATTTGCCAAAGTTCACTGAACACAACTATAAAAAAATTGAAAGCTCAACCAATCTAAGATGACTACAATTGGTTTTTAAAGTTCTAACGCCGCTATTGGAAAACCCTATATAACAACAATGTAAACCTTTATAGTCTTAATACTCAGTAGTTATATCACAAGACCATTGAAGATAATCAAAAACACGCCGACTGAAGAGACGTGTTATCTTGGAGCACCATAAGAGCAGTGCGCGAGTGGTGTTTTGCCGCAATATGTCAGAGACTTAAAGAGACAAGTATTTTCCATTTTTTCTGATGGTTGAGTGGTATACAAATAACTATTTCATGAGTTTAATCAAAGTTTTCAAAATGTATTTTTATTATTAAAGGAAAATTACAAAATGTACCTTTGTTGTTTATTGTTGTCAGGGGAAAAGCATTTGTTTGAAATATACAAGAGAGTATATGTTTGCATATATAGTATTCCAACCAAAAATTGGAAAGCTATTTAAAATCAAGTACATCATGGAAAGTGTAAGTCATGTCTAAGTTCGTTTCATACAATCAATCAATAATTTTCTAATGTCAAGCAGCTTTCAAGTAATGACGTTCATCTGTAAATTGCACATGTGACTGTGTTGTTAAGGCATTGTAACATATTGCATGATTTACGTAGGTACTAGTTATTTCACCTTAGTTTTTAAAACCGCATACTAGCATAGAAAATGTTGAAAAATGTATATATGTCTTCCAAAATTCCTAATACATATGTCAAATTTGAAGATTATTATCGAAGTGTCACTGAATGACAATCAAACAGTTATTTTATGAATTAAATTACGAAGTGACTTACTGTTCTCAATGCTGACCTGATTTTAAATAGCTTTCCAATTTTTGGTTGGAATACTATACC